>JAVQJD010014342.1:0-25813 GCA_036023655.1 Nannoperca australis
ATTAAGTTGTGATCTCGAGATAACAAAGCTCGTTTTTTCGAGATAACGGAATAATTAAGTCGTGATCTCGAGATAACGGCCTTAAAAAATTATTGCAAGCATGGCCGCTCTCGGCTTCCGTAGATCTGAATACTTATGACCATGTGTTTTTCTTTTTTTATAAATTTGCAAAAATTTCTACATTTCTGCTTTTTTCTGTCAAGATGGGGTGCTGAGTGTACATTAATGAGAAATAAAATGAACTTTTTCGATTTTAGCAAATGACTGCAATAACACCAAGAGTGAAAAATTTAAAGGGGTCTGAATACTTTCCGTACCCACTGTATGTGGGCTTATTTAAATTGTGTCATTGCAATGAGCTTGTCCAGTGTTAGCCTGCAGTGAGAAGTGAGCTGAGACTGGAGGGATATGAGCTTTTTTTAACTAAGAATTCTGTTAAAACTGCATTAATCATGTTTGAGCGGATAGAAGGCAGACGCACTCCACAACAAACCAAAAGACACGCCAGCCCCGTAAAAACAAAAACAGTGAGCTAAAAGAGGCTAAAACGCTAAGTAGAGAAGTAGAGTTGGTGGGTTTACAAGCTGCATCAGACATTATCATTTTATTGAGTGTAAATATCCTGCAAAGTATTCTGATGCATTTGGATGTGCAAACTCTTTGTGTACTTACTTTCTGTACTATAGTAATTGCATGCACCCCAGCTCTCTTTTTGTCTGTAGTTGAGGTTAATGTTTCTTTTCTCTACCTCAATGTTCAACCTTTATATATAAATCTATGTTAATTCGGTTTTAAATAATTAATGTAGCTCACGATTAAAGTTATGTTTGTAATGAACTGGTTACAGCTGTTTTGGTAACATATATGAATCTATAATAGCATATATCTATAAGAGTACTCCAATATTATGTTCAGCTGTGTTACTTTAAAGACATTTCATTCAAGTAATAGTACTTAGAAGTAGGTCAGACAAAGCGTTATCTCAGTAAATATGTTACATTTAAAAAAAGAGGAGGAGGGTTAGATTGCACAAAGTTAGCTTTACTTTTAACTTAACACAGCAATACAAAACAACAAAATGTCTACTTCAGCACAGATCTACATAGAAATATTGGATCATTTACACTTTATTAATCTTGTAAGAGTCCAGTAAGTTAGCCAGTGGGTAGTGAATGGAAGGGGCCGCTGTGAATGTCTGTGTCCTCAAAACCAGATCTCAAGCTTGCTGCAAATGGGCACCCCAGAAAAAAACCTGTCTGCGTCAGAACTGCAAACAAAAAGTCAGGTAGCTGAAACGAGAGAGCTGGCAGCGTAACCACAAAGCCCACAGTGAGGACCAAAGTCTGATCAGTGAGGGAGAAGCAGAGGAAACTGGGTTAACTGTGTTATCAAAAAAGTCCAATAGTTTACACCATTACACTTTACACATTGTATTTTGTCTGCAAGTTTTACATTTTCCTTTTGAGATGACATATTCTCTCTCAAATTCTTATTTTTGTTTGATATTTAAGAAGTTTTGTTTTGTGATTTTTTTGGCCACAAATCTGATTCCATATAGGTTCAACTCATTCATTCTCCAAGCATAATATAACCAGTGAACTCAACCTCTCTGTCCCACTGCGCTCCTCAGAAATGTTCAGAAGCCTTTGAGCTGAAAGAAGCTCTGCAGTCATGACATGTCAGGGACTATTGTCAAAAACAGCAGAAGGGCCTCACTTCTAATTGAAGGAAATTAGCTGAGAAATATTTTTCTCTTTTTTCTTGCTGGAAATTAGCATTAAAGGTGCATTAGCACCCCCCTCACCTGGTGTACGGGTGGTTTATTTATATTGAACATTTATGAAACATTTGTTATATTCATATTGAGCAAAAAATTATATCGCAATAATTATCATTTTATTGTCTAGCTCAACTTGAAATGTAACAAGGACAATACTTGTGACAAAAAGTAAAAGTCAAATTAGCAATTCTTTTAATACTAGAAAAAGTACAAGTACCCAAAAAACTACTTAGTTACAGTAACAAGAGTAAATGTACTTTGTTACTTTTACTCCTGCTTTAACCTGTGTTAAACAAATTGTTACTGTTAAAAACTGCTCAAAGACATTGTGGTGAAACTAACTTTTGGTTTAAATATCTAAAAGTCTATTGTCACTTTTACTGTTGTATCATTTTTCTGGCCTTTACGCACTGGTTTAATGGAACCCTGTCACATTTGTTATTTTATCTTATGAATCCAGTTTTGACACTTACCATTTTAGAAAAGCACATGAAACCCCCATGTAATTTGATCCTATTTAGCTTAACTAGAGACTTATTAGGCGGGGTGTGTATGGGTGTGTGTGAATTTCACACCAAAAGAGCAAAGAGTACATTTCAGCACAGCTGATGGTTAAGTTCTCCTTTTATATAAACACTGGTTTCCCTGTTTGTGCATGCATGATGTGAACACACATGGCTGCATTGGCACACTATTTGTGTTATACATTGCTGCTGTATAAGTATGAGGAAATAAGTAAATAAGTAATAAATAAGTCTACAGTGATCCCAGTAGGGGCATTCCCTTCACGGGGTAAAGGTTTCTGAAGGCAAAACAGGGGAATAGTTAATCATTAAATTCACTTCAGAACACAGAAGAATGCTTTTAAGTTTTTATGTTTAAGGTTTTTTTTTTATACATACCTAGATAAAGGCAGACAATTAATATTTACACTATAAACATGTTACATTTATTCATATTAAGCAATGAACTCATCTGCACATGAAGATAAGCAGCCGTTTCTGTTAAACCTTTTTATAATGATAAGAATCAAAGCACTTTTTCTGAATTCTTCCTGCACCTGAAGTATACACTTATACATTTCGTTTGAGTCACATCATGATATTAAGATTTGAGTCCCAGTGCCAAAAGATGTTTTGCGTGAGCTTTCTATTTGCTTCTATCTTGTCTTTAATTACATATTAATCTCTGGGTGGAAAGATACTAGAAACCTCTCCACAGTACTTTATTATTGATATTTCCTAACATTGATATTTCAACACATAACAACACATTTCATAATGTTCCATTTAAATTCTGCAGAACTCCTTCTGTGGCACTGTTTCGTTTTGATATCTCTCTGGTTATTTGCAAGTGAAATATTAGATATTGTGGCATACCAGGTTCAACACTGCTCTCAACTCCACAGGCACACCATTTTAAATGAACTCTTTTATCTTACGATATCAATGCACTACTTATTCCTAGTCTTTTTTAGCCATACGTGGTGGGAAACCTACAGCAACTGTAGGGTTGTGCTTTTTTATTAAATAGTTTTTCCAGTTGAAAGACAACATCCATTGGAACAATCAGTTTTACCCAACATGAGTCAAAAACAGCCAATCTTACTTTTGTGCTCAAAATCAGTAAGTAACATACTAATACAGTATGTAGTGTATATTTAAAATACATGGCGGACATAGAGAATAGGTGATTGTGTTTAAACAAAGGTAGCAGACTGATAATAATAAAATGAACTGAGGCAGAGTGCGAGAGAGTCTGACCACAATGAGCTTTGTATCTGAGCGCTAGCATTTGCATGTGATATAAATTCTGCTGTCTACGAGGGGAAAAGTGGGTGACAATTCTAAGGGCCCACAGCTGGAGAGGACACATAGAAACACTAGGCAGGACAACAGGGGGCCCAGAATTCATACGTCCCCATACGTGAAGGAAACTAGAAACTGGGGATGTCCCGATCAAGTTTTTTTGGCGCAGATCTCGATCTGAGTCCTTTAATATTGTGTGTCTGCAGATACTGAGGCTGATCCGATAATTAGATTTACATAAATGTTGTTTAAAGAGGTAGTGCACATTTAAACGTGTTATTTCAGCTGTAAACTGAAGAATGTAATCTGCATTTCGTGGGCTGAAAATGTCTCAACACGCCACCAACACACCCTACGAGGACAACGCTGACACAGAGTCACCTGGTCTGGACTTATCTGCGTCATGACATGTATATAAAAAGACTCAGTGTCAGTCAGTCTCCCTGTGTCTCCTGACCCCCACATTATGTAGCCACGAGGCAACGCCTCCTACAGGTGCTTTTTTTTTTTTATACTGGGAGGGAGCGTTCTAGCTGAACGTGAGGGTGGAGTTGAACTTTAAATATGTAGGCCTATCTGACATATAGACTTATAGTATTTAAAGGATATGAATAAAAGGAGGAAAAAAAGATGATCATAGATAGCACACCAAAACGAACGTCAGGCTTAAAAGAACCCAGCACATGAACAGTGACACTGATCATGGACAGGATTGGAGTTGTAACTAATTATTATTTTATGAATCAATGAATTGTTTGGTTGTTAAAATGTCAGAAAAAAGTGTAAAAGGCAACGTCTCAGATGTCTTGTTTTGTCCGACCTTAATTCCAAATGTGGAAGCAAATAATGACCATAAAGATCTGAATCTTATGAGTAACTAAATACATACCTGTAAAATGTAGTCACTACTGAATACTTAGTGTTAAAAAGCATCTATCTGAATTTCTCTCTGACAGATCCACAACAGTACTCTTTGGTCTCTGTTATTTTCTTGGTTATGGTTATGCACATCCCCTTGGCATGAGTTTCCACATATTTGCATAGAGCGAACCAGTATGAGAGTGTGTCTCCTTTAGTTACAATTCACTTTGTCTGCAGCTGCCTACATCAATAGACTATAAGTGACCCTGAGTTATATAAAAGGCTGTTGCACAGCGAAAAATAGAGATGCTGTGGATTTGGTGAATCAGAACATTTGTGGGTGAGGGCAGCTTCCTATTGCAGTCTGGAGGGGAATCCAGACAGAGGGAAGAGAGGTCGATAGGTCATCACACGGCTGACTTTGTGTCTGCATGCAATTCTATGAAATGTTCAGGTGAACATTTTTGTTCAAGGAAACCATGAAAAGTCTTTAATAAAATGTCTTTAATAGCCTCCTGTAGTTTTGTCCTTTTGTCCTGTCGTGCCTGCTGACATTTATATCGGCGTAGCGTATGCGTTTTCCTCAGGGATATTCTGCACTGAAGTTTAAAGATATAAATACATTTAAAAATGATTTTGCCACACACAGTTAATGTGCCACCACATACTAGTGTAAAGTGAGACGCAAGACAAAGAGATTTTATGTTATACACATGAGCTTCAGCCTGCCATGACCAGTATGAAAGAACACAACACTGAATGTCGAGTCATTTACAATCCTGATGAAATACCATGCTTCCATTTCAGCATCGTCCTGCCAAACAAACACAACTCATCAGCATACTCAGATCATTCCACACTGACCTTTGGTTTTTTGGGACTTTTAGGCCTGAGGTTCAGTTTGATTCATAGTGCTGCAGGGGGGGGGCTTGTTTGCAGTTGCGCCTGTGTGAAAAACCTATATACACTGTTTCAGGTCACTGCAAGACCCATAGACGTGTCACAGGAAAGCCATTTCACACATAAGCAGCTTGCTATGTGACGTTGTTGTTGTGGTTGCTAAATAACATGTTCCTCTGAACAGGCTGGAGTCTGGAACTGTTTAACTAACTAGACCTTGGTGTTGGTGTTTTGTACATTAGCATTGAAAGTACAACAGCAAAAGACCAGAAATGTCAAGTCTAGAGGACACATTTTCTCAAATGAAGCTTGTCCAAAAGCACAGAAGACATTATACGTGTTTTCACAGAATAAGTAACTAGTGACTAGTTAGCAGACTATTCAAAGGTCTGCACCTGCAGAATGAGCTACACAACGATGATTTAACTTTTGAAAATGTTGTAATTCCTCAAGAACACTTCCTTTTACACTCCTGTCCTGTCTCAGCTGCAGAGATGGCTTGCTGGGGGCAGCAGGGCGAGATGACGGAGTACAAAAAGATTGTGATCAAACGGGACATGGAGATGGGTGTGGTCATGACAGTGTTTCGGCAGAAGGCGGAGCGGCTCACTGTGCAGGTCATCATGGAAACCTTGCAGGTGGCGTGGACACGCACTGCGGACAAGACTGATGGTGTCTGTGAGTATATAGTATTTTTCTAAACCCAGTGACAACATCTCCTCCATCAACACCACTGGCTAGTTTTTGTATAATTCGTTGACTGAATGATAATTTCATGCAGTTCATGTTACATTATATGATGAACTAGCAGTGATAAGATCTATTCTTACTTCTTAACAACACAGTTATTGATGTCAAATAGTTTATCCCTATTTAAAGTCTCTTAAAGGTAACGTGTGGAGTTTTTTGCTTCTGTAATGCTATAAAGATGTGTTTTAGCGGATTTGTTTGTACTGTATCATGCACACATACAAGGACACAAATGCACGCACATTAGATGTACATTCCTGCCACCGGTTTCTCTCTCTGTCCGCCAATCAATAGTTGGTGATGGTAACACGCAAGGAAGTGTAGCGATGAGCTCGCAGAGGCAGAAAGAAGAGTCCAAGCTATCACACGGGGATGTAAACAATGTAGGATTCAAAATATTAACCCTAACCCTAAATATTCAGAAAATCAGCTTTGAAAATGTTCAAGAATACACACGATGTGTTTTGGTGAGGAATAGTAAAAGTGAACAGAACTGTTTGTCAAAGGGCACCTTTATGTAACTGAGCCCACTATCAAAACTCCATTCACCTTCCTTGTATTGTCATAAAGTCTCGGACACAGATATAAAAGTCCTACATACTGCTATGGCTTAGTGGGAATCTTTTTTTTATCATTTGGGAGAACCAACTCAAGTCTGGTGTTCATCAGTCAAAACTATAAACTGTATATAAAGATGGACGACTCTTCTCCTGCTCCTACTGTACAATAATAAAGCCAAAATATCCTGGATATGTATTATACATTCATCAGGAGGTAGAGCAGCTGAAACAGGGTTGGCCAGTCGATCCCCAGCTTCTCCTGTACACATGTCAAAGTGGGCATGGCCATCTGTGTGTGTGTGTGTGTGTGTAAATGAGTGAATAAGAGGCACTATATAAATGCAGCCATTTACCATGTTAATTATGTAATAAAGCCTGGTACTATTAGATGTTCTACATGCTTGGTTTATAATGTCTAAAAATGTACTAGTTTTTTTAAGTGTTTCTTAATGAAGTTCTGAAAAATATTGTTCCATCAAGAAGATATTAGGGGTAGAGAGAGTTATGCTGATTTAGATGTCACACATGACGGTAATGGTTGCCATTTGCAGGCTTCACCTCTGGTCAACTCAGGCCAAATTTAGATTTATCCCTCTTATATTCCAAGCCTCTTTATCTTAACATGTATCCTATTGGACTCTAATTAGATTCACCAATGCAGGTATGTTTTTAATGTCTTTCGGTTGCAGAGGCAGGAGAGAAAGCTCCTTCTTCCCCGCATTTCCTCAGTGACAAACCTGAAATCACATCCTTGAAAAATATGAACCTGAAATATATGTGCTGTGTTTCAGTGGACCTGTTTGAGATCCGAGAGATTCGTCCAGGGAGGAACTCCAAGGACTTTGAGCGCTTTAAAGATGGCAAGGACCAACATGAGGAGAATACCTGCTTCACAATCTTCTACGGATCACAGTTTGTTCTTAACACCCTCAGTCTGGGAGGTGAGCTCTTTACGTGGGTTTCTATCCTTCACTTTTCATCAAAAGTAGATTTCTGTAGTATTCTGTTGACTTTAAGTCAATAAATTCATTTTTATGTCTTGGATGTGGTTGATGTTGTAAAGACAAACAACAGTGCCAACAATTCTAAATGAAAGTTTGGGTGTGGAGTCAGGGTGTGTTTAGCCTAGCTTAGCATAAATACTGGAAGCTAGGGAAAAGAGCTACCCTGGCTTTTCCAAAGTTCAAAAATACACCAACTAACACCTCTGAAGCTGAACACATTTGATCTCGTTAGATTATTCCTCACATAGCGATTTACGTGTAGAACTATTTCCTGACATTAAAAGAGTTTATCTATCTGCCCAGCACTTCTGTGCACGATCACTGATTAAGTTAGTGGAGATTAAGTTGGTGGAGCACTGGTTTTGGATTTAGTCTTGCACCATGGTACCTAACCTGGCAACCTCAGTGTGATGACAAAACTCTAGGAAGCTGCCCACAGTTACCACTTCCAGGTGTTGTTCATCAAGAAATAGTTGCAGCACTTAACTCCACCTTTAAAAGATACAATCAGTCAGCTTTAGAGTTGTTGGTTTTCATGTTTTTCACTCTGAAATGAGCAGGTTAGCCTCCAGTCTTAATGCTAAGCTAGGCTAATCAAGTCCTGACTCCAACTCTGTAATTAAGCATTTGATTCTCTTAAAAGATAAACATAAAATGAAAATGATTCCATGTCCTGGAGAGAGTTGTACACTTGTCATGGTAGACAACCCTTTGAAACACAGTGAAGCATCAATACACTAATGTTATGTTTGGATCACAAATGTCAGTAAGGAATTGTGCACATTGTTGAAGCAGTTTCTCACCATTTCCAAAAGGGCACCTATCTATTTGCGTGTTTGTTTGTTTGGGTTTTTTTCGATCTCATAAAGTGCTTTCATACAGCCTAGGTTATGTTCATGTTTTCTGTTTAGTGCACTTTTTGCTCCAGGAAGTGTGCTGAAAAGTTGAGTGACTCTCCTCGTGTGAACAATGAGAGCTCAAAGGCCAAGTATTTCCCAAACAGCAGATCTGATGTCCATTTTGTTTTAAAAGCAGAGCCACTGCTCGTCATCCCACAGGGCAAAATGTCTGTTTAGGACAGTAACACAGTCTGTGTTGCTCATTTTCCAGCTGATTCTGTGGAGGAGGCACAGAAATGGCTGATAGGACTAGAATTACTGAGGCAAGAGACACTGGCAGCTCCGACTCCGGTTCTTATAGAGAGGTAAACACGCACACACACACTTTCATGCAGTTACCAGTGATATACCATACTATACTATATATCATCTAATCATTGATCTCTGTTATTTTCCCGCCAGTTGGCTGAGGAAGCAGATGTATTCTGTCAATCAGACCAAAACCAACAGGTACTGTTTTTGATCTGGTTACTCGGTCATACTGGCTCTGCACATAAATTATCAAATCAATATTGTGTCTAATGACACATGATTTCACTCTTTTAATTACTTTTTTCTAAACTAATCAAATGTCAGTATGTGAAAAACCCCATAGGAACGTATTGCATTGAATGGCTGCTTTTGTCAAAACTGGTGAAAATATTCAGGGTTTATTTTCCCTAAATATTTTACGTACGGTAACACAGACTTAATGCATTAAAATCATATTTATGATAAAGACAGTATAAGAGGATTTCCAGCCTGGAGCCAGGTGTACACAGTATACACACTGTCTTTTTGTGTTCTTCCCAGCATCTCCATGAAGGAGCTGAAGGCTCTGCTTCCTCTGCTGAACTACAAGGCCCGTGCTCTCAAAGACAAGTTTCTGGTACTCTTCTTTTCTTCTCTTCATGTCATGTCCTCATCATGGCTGTGTGTAAATTCAAATTTTAACTTTTTGTCTCTCAGGCCTTTGAAACATGACTGTAAATACACAGGTCCATTGGAATATATATATTAATAATAATGACTATGGTTCATACAGATGTCTTTTGAAGATTTATTTTGTCTCTCTCTTTCGTCATCAGGAACCGTGAAAATTACACAAAATAAAAGATGTAAATAGTTTTAAAAATACATCCCTTAGTCATGTAGCACAACAGAAATGTGATGAAATCAATAAAATATGTATTAATATGTAATGTAAAGGGATATCAGACCAACCAAATGAAACCCATCACTGGCCCATGTGCCCATGGGCATCCATGGTCATGTGACACGTTACACTCTACATTTAAACAGAACCTTACATAAACAGCACTAATATTTTAACCAACCATTACTTTAAGGTGGAATATTTTAGACACATTTTTCATCAATTTTACCGTTTAACATCTTATTTATATTACATACAAAGTGTAATGACAGAAACATATCAATTAAACATGTCAGTGAAACATGTCACTGGGGCAGTTACACCTACTTACTGTACACACAGACAGCCAGTGGACTATTAATCTATTTTAACATAAAAACTGCATCATTTCTTTCAGAGAGATATAGACATAAATATTCAACCTTTCTGTCTTGTAGTTTTAGTCTTGTGCATTTTATGTTCTTCGTTCACAGGAAGTGGGAGGAAAGAAAGACCGCCTGGACTTTGAGCAGTTTCATAAATTGTACAACCATATAATGTTTGAACAGAATGAGGTGAGTCTGGATTAATCACATTGAAGTAGATATTATTGATCATATGTCCAGCATTTTCATTCATATTGTTTTTCAAACTCAGATCCTTGATGAGTTCAAGAAGGAATCGTGTGCTTTTATTCTGGGGTGAGCTTTATCTTTGCTAAACACTTGATTTTAACAATTCAATTTAATTTAATTTAATTTAATTTAATTTAATTTAATTTAATTTAATTTAATTTATATACTGCCATATATCAGGGCACTTTTTCATACAAAGCAGGTGGAGATATAACAAGCCCTGATGTAAATGAAAGGCAGCTCGTAAAGATAGTTTATCAGCTTGGTTTTACTGTGTTTGCTCTCTTTCATTATACAGTAACACAGATAAGCCAGATGCCTCAGCGGTTCTGCTCCATGACTTCCAACGGTTCCTCATCTACCAGCAAAAGGTAAAAAAAGCTACAGTGAGTGATTAGTACACCAAGTAACTCTTTTTTTATTTGTCAAACAACTATTCTCTCATTCCCTTTCCCAATAAATAATACAGTAACAAAAAACTGCTGCAATTATTTATGATTTTTAATCATTAATGAATGTGTGTTGTAAGTTATGATTTAGCCATAAGTCACATAATCACTTTTTAAAAATTCCAGTATATCAAAACCCAAAGTGAAACAGCTTTAAAACTAGAATCTTTGCAATGTTCTTAAGTTAATAATAAAAGCAAGACTATCTACTACCTATCAACTACCTATTTTAGTGATCCTACTCATCCAGAGACATGCAAGTTATAGGTAGAGGTGAATTAGTTAATAAACTTTCTAAAGTGTCCGTACATGTGACTGTGAGCGTGAATGGTTGTCTGTCTCTATTTGTCAGCCCTGTGGTTGACTGGCGACCTGTCCAGCGTGCAGCCGTGACCCTCGATGGGTAAGCGGTAGAGATAATGGTTGTATGTTTGCAAATATAGCACGGACCAATTATAAGAATCTTTGCCTTGTCTGTGTTTGATCGAAAATGATTTGACTGGAAATGCATTGTCCTGGAGTCGGTGATCTTTATTTGAAGGTTGTAGCTGTATCAACAGCATAAAAATGTCATGAGATGCCATGGCAGCAAATGGTCAATAAAAAATAAAACGGTGCCCAGAACTGAACCCTTGGGTACTCCAAACCTAGTTGTGACGAGACATGATTGAGAACCAGTTTGGGGTGATGCCAGAAATTCTGACCTGATTAAAATCCTTAGTCTCAAATAAACAATTTACAATGGTCATTATTGTTTGGCTAATGATTTAAATGAGTGATCATTTTAACAATATTTTGCTTATGTTATGTTATACAATACGTTATGGTTATATGTAACCTTTTCTCTTTTGAATTTCACATAGATCAAGAAGTTGTTAGTGATGATGAATATACAGTGTAGCTGGAGATCATTCACAGTGATCCTCCAGATGAATGTGGTTTAAATGTGGCTTATTTCCCTATCGTTGACATCGTTGTCATGGCAACGTTAGCAGCAGGAAAGAGCGCTGTGTGTTGGTGCTGCAGAGTTCATGCAGTAACTTTGCTATCAGCTCCTAAGAGATACAGGATGTGTTTCTCTAGCTAGAGTAGATGTAGCTGTGAGAACATGTCTGGTGCTGTGTCATCCTCTCCTCCCTACTCACTATCTAGGGAGTTCAATGAATGTTTCAGGCCTCTGATCTATGTGAGACATTTACCATTGTCATCCCATGTATTACCTGCCTGTGGTATCAAATACTACATCCCACTTCCATGTGAATACTTGGTTTAATTCATAATTAGTTATGTTCTCTCACGTATCAGGTTCTGTGTGGAAACACTCGATTGAAAGATGAAATATCCATGAGGAGACAGACATAATTTCCTTTATAGCCTACATTTGTTTCTTTCCCTTTTGTCAGTTTTAATGAAACATCAAAACAAGCAAATCAGTTCTTGCTCATACAATTACTTTTAATTATTGATTATTTAACACCCCCACAGATGCTAACATTTGCTTTAATATCTTTCAATCTTTTTCTGTGTCCCTTCATCCATCAGGAATCCTGGGCCAGTGATCTGAACCAGGTCAGAGAACTGATGACCACCTTCATTGATGACACCATGAGAAAAACGAATGATCCCGAGTTCACTGTCAGCGAGGTATTCAGCTCTGTGTTGTGTGAGACAGAACATAGACGGCACAGACTGTGAGACAGGCCAGTTTATAAAAAATGTTTTCAGTGGAGCTTTGTTGTTGTGTTGTTACATCTAGAGTTTCTTCTCTTCTAGTTCCTCAGCTTCCTGTTTTCCAAGGAGAACTCTGTCTGGGACGAGAAGTTCTCAGAGATCAACAACCTGGACATGAACAACCCTCTGTCTCATTACTGGATCAGCTCCTCCCACAACACGTCAGTATGACTACACACACGCACGCACACTCACACACACACACACACACACACACACAGGCACACGCACACGCAGGCACACACACACACACGCAGGCACACACACACCTGCACACACACACGCACGCACGCACACATGCACGCGCACGCAGGCAGAGACGCACGCACGCACACACACATGCACACGCAGGCACACACACACTAAGGCACACACACACGCACGCAGGAACGCGTACGCACGCGCACACGCAGGGACACGCACACGCAGACACACACACACGCGCGCACACACATGCACAAGCACGCACACGCAGGCACACACACACACACAAACACACATGCACGCACACGCAGGCAGACATGCACGCACGCACCCGCACGCACACACACATGCACACGCAGGCACACGCAGGGACACACACGCAAACGCAGGCACACATGCACATGCACATGCAGGCACACATGCACGCACGCACACACACACACGCAGGCACACACCCACACACACACATGCACACGCAGGCACACACGCATGCACGCACACACACACGCACACACACACAAACACACAAGTAAATTATTTATTACCTTGAATAAAGCCATTACTTATTAGAAGGTGTTACCAGACTTTCTGCAAATTAACCAACACGACCAAAACACAATCTGCAAAGTAGATAATGTTGTGAAACATATATAATCTAGCATGTCTCCTATTTTGTGCTAAAACAGCTACCTGACGGGCGATCAGATTCGTAGTGAGTCGTCTACAGAGGCTTATGTACGCTGTCTGCGTCTGGGATGCCGCTGTGTTGAATGTGAGTATGAAACAGCCCCACTGTGCTACACTCAGATCCTGAGTGTGTTTTTTATGTTACATTACCAGCACTGATCTATTTTTGGCCTGGTTTACTGAGCACAAATTAAAAAGATTCGTATGGGGGTGGCAGATCGATAAATAATACTTCCACAACACCTATTTCTTTGTGTTGTGGCGCTGAATCTGTCCAGTGGACTGCTGGGAAGGGCCAGGGGGGCCAATCATCTACCACGGCTGGACCAGGACAACCAAGATCAAGTTTGAGGATGTGGTCAAAGCCATTAACGATCACGCTTTTGTCACGTCAGAGTAAGAATCACACACAAAAACCCCCCGCTGTCACTTCATGACTTTCTAACACACACACACACAAAATGACAATGACGGCTTTTCAGACTTTCCAGATGATACTGAAATGAGCTCCCAAAATTTTTTTTGCAAAATCATTTTTTTTCTCAGTATTATTCTATACAATTAAACTACATCAGGGTGTTTCGTCTCAGTGTTAACATTTAAAGTTAAATACACTTTAATACATTGATGAAAGGATTTGTGGTTCCCAACATTTGGACTAAAGTAAAGGTCCCTTTAAGCCTCTTGATTTGGTACTAGTCTGATTCCTTTGCATCAAGTCCCATTCCCTCCGTGTGGTAATGTATTTAACTTATTTAGTCATTTCAAATCTCATCTCACGGCCACCTATCGTAATCTTTCTCCAACAGCTCTTGATAACCGTGCTTCTCTCTCTCAGGTTCCCAGTGATCCTGTCCATAGAGGAGCATTGTCCTTTAGAACAGCAGCGTCAGATGGCTCGTATCTTCAGAGAAGTCTTTGGAGACAAACTGCTGAGTGAACCCGTGGAGCAGATGGCTGAGCAGCTGCCTTCACCTACACAGCTGAAGGGCAAGATCATACTCAAGGTACTGTGCGTGCGTATGTGTGTCTAGACAGTGGCAGTGGTATATGAATGAGAAAAGGTTTTGCTTTGTCATGTGTTATCATTACTAACGACCATGACTGTGCTCTCCTTGTTGTCCCTGTGCAGCACAAGAAGCTCAGTGTGGAGGGAGGAGGAATCTCTAAAGACTTCAGGAAGGGCCAGAAACAGGGAGACCTGGAGATCTGGGACCCTGTGGACCAGGTACTGGTAGAGGGATTAAATGGGTATGACAAGATACCTTAGACTTCTTTAACGGCAACAAGACTTAAAGTGAAACTCTGGTATTTTTAAAACTGGGACCGACTGTTTATTAAAGAGGAAGATCCTTTTGTCTTCCTGCAACAACTCCACCTCTCGCGAGATTTCAAAGAGACTTTTTCTTGAGCGAGACTTGCTGTTTCTGGTTAAACATAAAGGATCTTCCTCTTTAACAAAAAGGTCTGTCTGTAAGTTCTGTAGGGATCTTTTCCGGCAAAAAAAAAAGGTTGGGAACCACTGAATTAGCCTGTTAGAGTGGTAAACTAGTTTGTATGGCCTTCCTGCTCAGACTTGTACAGTGCTGGACGGAAGAACCTCCCTTAGTGAAACCTCATCCTCCCACCCACGTAATCAGTGGAGATGGTGATGTTTTATGATCAGGCAATATACATTTTTTGCACTTACTTAAAATAGTCTGGCTGTAAATAAAAACCCCTCCTAAATGAAGGAACTCTTCTATTGCGTTTTAGGTTTGGATTCACTTAAAGTCTCTCTGATGTTTTAGAGCTTCAAACACATGAGAATTCTTGTTGCCGTGGCAGCAATAGTAGCAGAATAAATTCCCCTCTTATTCGTCTGCTGATCCTACAGAAGGAAACCTCATTATTAATGTAAAATTATGAGTTTAGTTTTTAAATAAATAAGTGCATCATTGGGATCATATAGAGAAATGATTTATATTTAAACTTGAGTGAGTCATTTCCGAACTAAAACTATCCCATGTTTCTCTGAAAAGCTCCCTGTGTGAGCAGCTTGTTTGCATGTGAAGTTAAACGTGTACACTTTCATTTCTCTTTCTCAGCGGTGGAACAAACACTACTGTGTGATCTCTGAAGACAACCTGTACTATGCAGAGGAGTACGAGGAGGAGGATGAAGATCCCAGGAAGGTAAAAGAGAGATGGGAAAGTTTACCAGCAAATGGTTTTAATTTAAAGAGAATTTAAGAACTTTAAGAGAATCCATAAAACATATCACACTAACTAATTGTTATAATCAAATCAGAAAGATCAGTAAAACATTGGGTTATTTTCATAGATTTTTTTTGGATCAACTGTAAGTTGTAAGGGTACCTGTGGAGTTTTTGAACATTAGTAGCGCTGTGCAGTAGTGTTTTGATCAGTAGAATTTCATACTGTATGTATATTGTGTATGTGCATGAAGACGCACGTGCATGCTATTCCACTGATGATTCGACAGATGGTGATGGAATGCAGCAAAACGCCAGCAAAAGGCATGGAAGAAGAGCACTATACATAAAGTATATACTGTATCGTGTATACATATCCATACATGCTCACATTACCTCTGCAAAAGAAAGGTAAAAGAATATGTGTTGTTCTTGTCTTTCTCAGTACCAGGACCTGCATTGTTCAGAGCCGTGGTTTCACGGTCACATGCAGGAGGGCAGGCTGATGGCCGAGCGACTGATCCATGATTACTGCGCAGAGACCGGGGGAAGAGATGGCACCTTCTTGGTCCGAGTGAGCGATACCTACGTCACAGACTTCACGCTGTCTTTCTGGTACAACATCCAATTTCTCTTCTCCTTTACCTCATTGCCAGCCAAACAAAAACGTAGTTTTTGCCTGATTGATGAACTGTATGTATCAAACCAGTGTGGCATCCCTTTAACAATGTAAAAGATGACTATCTTGTTCAAGTATAATATACGTTTGGCATGATTTGGGATCCAACCTATTCCAGTCTGTGGACAACTGTCACACCATCCTATTGTTGACTCACTTTACAATTCCAATCTGAAATCACCAAAATCCAAATTTTCTGCTATATTATGATTCCTGAACCATCCAGGAAAGGGCTGAAATGTAGAATGTAGAATGATTTAGCTTTTAGGTTATATACAATGTGTAATCTATTGTATGTATCTGTAAGCACACGTCTTTTGCGCGTATTTCAGGCGCAGTGGGAGGGTCCAGCACTGTCGTATTCGCTCCGGCTCAGAGGGGGGATACACTTACTTCTACCTGACGCCAAACCTGCATTTCCCCAGCGTGTACTCTGTGATCCAGCACTACAGAGAAAGCCCGCTGCGCTGCCAAGACTTTGAACTGCGCCTCACTGACGCTGTACCACAGCCCAATCCACATCTACATGAAGGGTTTGTCATATAGGAACAAACATGAGTCTGATACATCACACGGGACTGGATACACATGCTAAAACTCATTGTACAGTGTAAGCTAGTGATTAATTATGATATTTATTCTATATTCCCCAACTTTAACAGAAGGACCCTTTTCTTTCATTGTTTACAACCACAGCCAAATAAAATGATCTTAGTTAACCTCTATGTGTCCAGTACTAAGATACTGAAGGTTAGAAATGTGTTTAGCTCAATGTGGCACACCACATATGTTTTACAGCATCTTCAAATCTGTTTTAATTACATGTACTATCTTGTTCACTGGCAAGGTAGTCACGGATACATGCCAGATTCCTCGTTTATTTTGGACAGTTACAAACAGTTACAGACTTATTTATTTAGTATCTTATTTGCATCATTATAAATGTCAGTGGGATTTTTATACTTCTGGAACATTTCCTGCAAGTTCAGGTTTGACTGCGACTGTCTATAATATAGCTGGGGGATATGTGTTCATTGTTAACGGACACAGGCTAACCATTTTCTCCTCCAGTGCTTGTGCAAAGCTAGGCTAAACATGTCATGGATCTGTCTGTGTACTGGACACACAGATTAGATTTCAACCTTTCCATGACTCATGACAAAACAAGCATACTTCTCAAAACATCAGGGTGTTGGTGTAACGGCTACTGTGCTGGTGTCAAGTACATGACAGTATATTGTTGTGAAAAATGAGGTTTGATCAGGTTTCACAAACACAAAGGGAGTACACTTAAATTAGTCCATCTAAATATCTTTTCCTACTGATATTGTATATTGATGAAGCTTTACCTCTCAGGCTCACTTTGTATCAACCACACAGGCATGCCTCCTGTTTTATACATTTGACTTTCACTCTCATACACCCACAAAAGCATAGGAACTCTTTCCCCTCTCTCGTTCTTTGGTTCATTTTGAAACCTTTAAAATATTATTTAATGGCGTGAAAGGAAACACTCCTCTTCCGCCAAAGCAGCAAACTGTAGCGTCGCCTGATATATGACTGAATCCTTGTGTATATACACAGTATTTTTGATAACCTTCCTCACAGCCACAGACACACACATACATAGTTCAACTCTCATTGTGTGTGTGTTGTGCAGGTGGTTCTACAGTAACCTGAGCAGAGGACAAGCAGAGGATTACCTGCTGAGGATTCCCAGAGATGGAGCTTTCCTCATCCGACAGAGAGAAGGAGAACCGGACTCCTTTGCCATTACATTCAGGTGCAGTGACACTTTATCAGTGACTTTATTTGTCTTTGCCTGATTTGTTTGGTTTTTGTATTAATCAAGTTCTCTGTCTTGCAGAGGTGACGGTAAGGTGAAACACTGCCGGATCCAGAAGGAGGGCAACTTGTACCTGCTGGGCACCACTACAGAGTTCGAGAGCCTGGTGGAGCTGGTCAATTACTTCAAAAAGAAGCCGCTGTATCGCAAGATCAAGCTACGTTACCCAGTCACCCCCGAGCTAGTGGACCGCTTCAGCACAGTGAGTACCTGTAGGACACATTCGACCCGAGGACATGTGAAGAATTCCTGTGGGGATATTCTGTCACTGTGGCGGAATATATAGTAAAAGAAAAGAAAAATTAAGACGTATTTTTAAACCATTTACCCAACAAGTCAGAACATATTAAAACAATCAATTTCACCATTTATTTAAGAAATCCTTAGCATTTTTTCTTGTGTAGATGAATGAGGTGAATGAGAGCACCTGTGATGTGATGTTATCTTGTTTTTATTTTTTTAACCATCTCAGTTTTGTGTGTGAGGAAATAGGCCTTGGTCTCTATGAGGGGGCTTCTTTACACCTTAGTGTAGAGGTGACCTCCAGCTAGAGGACTGCATGGTCCAGAACTGGTTCATATTACTGTTAGAATGTCATTCTAGTGGCTATGTGATTCTGTACTCGTGCAAAGCGGTACTTTGAGCTAAATGCTCGTGCTCACAATTAAAATGTACAGCTGAGACTGAAGTATTTACAAGCTGGAATTTTTACCTGATGATGGTGCTAGAGTAAAAGTCAGGGATCTCAGAAATGATTACAATTGTTCCTGAGAGGATCCATGAATATCTGTACCAAACTTCATGGCAATCCATTTAATAGTTTTGGAGACCTTTTACTCTTAACCAAAAGTGTCAACCTCCCGGTGGTGCTGGATTAAAAGTTATGGCCCCCCAAAGGATTAAGACTAAAGACTAAAGGATTAAAAATGAATGTCTACAACATATAGTGGCGATTCATCCAATAGTTGTTGGGATATTTGAATCTGACTGACTGACATTCCCATCCCTAGGGCCCCACTGCTAGTGTGGCAAAAAACTTCCACTAAAAGTGCTTTTTTTTGCCACTGACTGATCCCTACAGAGACAGACTTAAGCTTGTTAAAGAGGAAGATCCTTTTTGTTTAACCACAAACAAGTTTTGCTCAAGAAAAAACCTTGGGAGTTGTTAAGGCCAATATCAGTTCAACATATGTTTCTAAACCCAGTAACATGTCCCCTGCACTGACTGGTAGCTAACAGTGGATTGTGCTTCACAGGAGAAAGACTGTGCCTCTCTGTACGAGATGAAGACATATGTGGAACCCAACGAAATTGAACCTTCACTGGTCTGTATACACAACTATACTCTGCCAGCTTTGACTGACTGTTCGCTTGTCAATTTCCATTGATAAAACTTTCATGATTGTGTGTGTTTGTGTGTTTCTCCTTTAGCCTCAAAGTACAGTTAGGGCTATATATAGCTACCAGGCTACAAGGTCGGATGAGCTCAACTTCAGTAAAGGAGCATTGATACACAATGTGTCCAAGGAGAACAATGGATGGTCAGTACACACACATGGGCAGCAACAGGCTATATCTAGGATTGGTCTCTGCCATGTTTAAGGGATTAGTAACTTTATATTGCCGCATCATGCATGTTCATCTGCATATAATTGGATAGAATGAATAATTGCATACACACACAAAGACTTTTTACATTGGTCTCCTCCTTCTACTCACTACAGGTGGAAAGGTGACCATGGGGGGAAATTGCAGTTGTTCTTCCCATCTAACTATGTAGAGGAAGTGTCAAACAACACCAAACCTGACACCACAGGACAGGTGAATATTAAAGTTTAGGTATCAGTTAAACTGGAGGTCAGTCAGCAGAGAGTTTGAGAATCATCTTCTTTGTTTGTGATGTGTATTAAAACAGGACATGGAAGACAACCCACTAGGTGAACTATGTAAGGGTGTTGTGGACATCTCCAAGTGCAACATCCAAAACTGTGAGTGCAAGTTATTTTAGTGTCTGATGCATGCTTGACATTCACATACCCATTCTTAAATAAATCTGAAATCTGACCATTTTATTTAACAAACAGGTCTGAAGCCCTGACATTTTCATTTAGAGGCTCCAATGTTCATGACCCTTTAAAAACAAGTAGATAAAATCTTTTTTTTGTTTTGCTGGCACATTGCTTCATTTCCTGTCACTACTACCACAATCTGTGCATCAGTAGAGCAGCGGGAAACCACTGGCAGGAGCGTGTCATCCCTGTGCTTGTTCGTGCACTTTTGAGTTTACTTTTTTATTTTAATTGAAAGTTTGAGAGATGCAGTTAGCCAGTGACTGAGAATGACCTCTTTACATGCCATTTAGGTTATTAAAGAAATAGGGCTTTGCCAATGCTGCACATGGTGTAATCACAAATGAGGCAGACTTTGTTCAAGGGAATGAATCTACAATGTGAGTTGAATTTGCATTTCCTTTAGAAATTGGGACTTCTCCCTCCCTCACTGTGCCTCTTTTCCTCCCTCCTTGTTTCTAGTGAAGAATGGTAAAAATGGCAAGTCCCACGTGTTGACCCTGCAGGACATGGAGCAGGACAGTCTACAGTTTGACCTGGCAGCAAACTCTCTGGAGGAGCTGTTTGAATGGTACCAGGTGGCCTGGGACATTACTCAGAGACAGATGAGTGAGCAGTACACAAGGGACCAAAAGGTTAGTATCGCATGGTATATGATAATACATGTAGTGGTGGAAGATGGGACATCTAAAGCATATTGTTTGCCATACATTATATATGAAAGACATTAAGTGTCGTAGTATGGAATCAGGGCCCCACAAGCCCCCAGAACAGCTTCAGTGCTCCTTGCCAAGTCTGTGGAACTCTAATGGAAGAGAGACCTTTCTACAGATAGAAAGAACAGACATAGCTAAATGGATTTGAAAATAAAAGTTTATATTACACAATTTGGTCTTATTGGGACTTATGGAGCATTGTCTTACACACCTCAGATCTTCCATAGGTGTTGTACTTGGTTGAGATCTGGTTACTGTGAAGGCTGTAGACTACATAGTGTATAACCACAATAGTGTGTGTCACTGGTGGTCTGTCAACATCACTGTACAAACAGGAAGTGGCTGTTTTTCTGTCCCATCTCAGATCATACAGCAGGAGGAAGTAGAGAAGAAGGCAGAGGTTGCCATGGAGATGTCGGACCTGGTGGTCTACTGTCAGCCACGTAGCAAGGAGAAGGACCGCTTTGGTAAACACATGCATGTTTATACTGAACACAAAGATCTCTGAACTCAAGCAACATTATGGTGTGACAAAGGGAGTACCTTCACCACAGCCTCACAGTGTCATTGTGCTCAGAAATATGCTTTCAGTACGATTAATGATCGATTCTTTAATATGTGAAGTTTTAAATAATAAATCAATGCTAAACTTTCTCTTTGCAACTTATACATCAATTCATATGGTGAAAATAAGCCTTGTAGTGAACCACACATCTCCCAACTCCTATGAAAGGAAATGCATATATATATATATATATATATATATATACATTACATTACATTTCTTTAGCTGATGTTTTCATTCAAAGTGACTTACAATATGTGCATTTCAACCATGTGGATACAACCCAAAAATCGAAAGAATAATGCAAGTACATCAATGTTATCAAAAGAGACAGATGAGTGAGCAGAGATGCTACAATGACAGGTGTTATTTGTGGTGTTCATTCCAGTCCATTAAAATATGTGAAGCTGTGAAGTTTAAAAGTTTGATGCAAATTCTGCGAGCCAGTTGTACTGTATTGGACAAATTAATTTGGAGGAAATTGAAGAACCATACATCATGTAAATGCAGACCGATATACTCATTGCTTCCATCGTGCATTGTACAGCTGCACCTCCTACTTGTAGAGGAAAAACTGAATGCTTTTAGCTGAGGGACCTGGTCTGATTCAGTGAGGGCCTATATTTACTGTTCTTAACCTCAAAGTCTTTCAACAGGATGTGACCAAAAAGAAAGATCTAAAGACCAGACAGCTTCCTGTGTTACACGATATAAATGTGGACATGCACTTAATCACACATAACCTACCTCCACACCAAAACAGTTTTTCTAAGTGACTCTGTTGTTCCAGTGTGGTTTTTACATATTTAGCAGTTATTAGCATCAGCAGGCCCTACAGTGGGTCTCTGGCTGCGTTGTCATAAATCTACTGAGCTATCGGACAGGCGACCCCATTCTCTGCCTTTAACTGCCTCTTCTCTCACCAAAGCAAACAGCAGACGCTCCGCAGCTTGATCTGGCCTTACACTGTGTCATCAGGCTAAACTACATTAGCGTAGTTGACGTTAAGCTAAACATATTCATGTGTAACCTCAAAGTATCCACAGCTTCATTACAGTTCATTGGTCTGTCGGTGTCAACTGATACAGCCTGAAACTGTGTTCAGCTAACGGTGTAGCTCTCAAAAGACTGCTCTTTAATCTGACTCGACAGACAGTTACAGCTACAAAGAGATCCGCTCTTTCATGGAAAACAAGATGCCATCAAAAGGCCGCACCAAGGACTTCTTGCAGTACAATCGCAAGGCTCTGAGCCGCATCTACCCGAAAAGCCAGCGTGTGGAGTCATCCAACTACGACCCTTACCCACTGTGGGCCGTTGGCTGTCACATGGTGGCTCTCAACTTCCAGACTGCAGGTACAATAGTTTATCTGGGCTGAGATCCCAGAAAGGACAAATCAAGAGAATGTTGGGGGTCCATACAATACTAGCTATATGCTCCGTCCACTGTCCAAGCTTATTGGAAGCGAAAGTGTCTCATGTATGTTGCACATTAGCAAACATTTAGAAATAAGTGAGGGAAGGATAATGCAAAACTGTCCAATAGACTTGGACAGGGGACATAAACTGCAGCTCCTACAGAGAAGAAGAGAACAGTGGGGCCATGTCTGTAGTTCTGTCACTGGGCAGTTTGTGGTCTTGCCCACAAGACGATTTAGTAATAACCAACACTGAAGGCTACTGTGAAACAGGAGGGGCAAAGAGGGCCGTGTTCTTCCAACAGAGTCCTCGAATAATACACATTGTTGCAGTGATATACAGATAACTGTAATAGGATAACTTATCTTAAAGTAACGTAAAGTAAGTAAGTAAAGTGACGGTCATAGAGTGTTGGGCTCATAACGCAACTCATTACTTACTTCTCTTTTCAAAAGTAATATTATTACTTTACTTATTATTCCCATGTACACCCCACAAAATTGGTAATTGTGTCCTTTCTCATCAAAATTCTGAGTTCGCATGTTTCTCCTCTTTGTTTCTGTCAGGGTTATTGCCAGTCAGTGCAGCTAAGGCTTCAAACTAGTTTACAGTTCACAGTGTTGTGCTGTGGTAGTAGGTGTTTCAGGATGTGTTTTTCTACAGTGGAAAGGGTTTTAGTACCGCTACCTGCCCACAATTCACATTTGACAATGATGTTCTTGTCATCTTTTCTCCAGACAAAATCACAATACAGTGTATACACTAATGGTCAGATAGTTCAGTCAATGGTGGAAGGTGTGTGTGTTTTCAGCTTTTCAGTCTGCTGTGACACATGTGGTGCAGAGTTTCATATAATGTGTATGTCCCCACAGATAAATACACCCAGCTGAACAGCGCCCTCTTCAGTCTGAATGGACGTACGGGTTACGTGCTGCAGCCGGAGCTCATGCGCTATGATATCTACGACCCTCACCAGGAAAAGAAGAAGGTCAAGTACAACATTGTGGTTAGGGTACGTCTGTCCACAACACACTCACACACTCACACACACACACACACACACACACACATTTATTAATAACTGGCTAACACAAACATCATTTTCATGCGGTTGCTACAGGATATATTCAGGTTCAGGACCACGTGTAATATTGTCACACTCAAACCACATCAGCATGTTAGAAGTTCATGATGCAGACTGGCTGGGCTTTATTTTATAATAAAGTTAGTACATCCTGGATAAATAGCAGCATTCTGACATTTTGCTTCTTAGTCAGAAGATAACTTTATGACAGCAGTTTTGTTTTGCAGGTGATTGCTGCCAGACACCTTCCTAAACCTGGCCGCAGCATTGCCAGTCCATTCGTGGAGATCGAGCTGTGTGGGCACACAGAAGAGAAGTTCAAGACCATCGTCTATCGTAAGGAAAGGGGAGAGTCGGGGACGGGGAGGGTGAAAGTTAAATCTACAGAACGGAAAGATGTAAGTGAGAGATTCTTTGTGGTCAATACGGACACTACAGTGCTGTCATTCTGCCGGCTGCAGATGATAATGGTCTGAACCCGGTGTGGAAAGCCCCAGCAGAGCCAATACTCTTCACCGTGTACGAGCCTGAGCTCACCTACCTGCGCTTTGTGGTCAACGAGGAGGACATGTTCTCAGACCCCAACTTCCTGGCTCAGGCCACATTTCCTGTCAAAGGCATCCGCTCAGGTGGGAACACACACGTACAGCAGGCCAGAGTTGGTGGAGGTTGCTCACATTACATATTGTGAATTCCCTTGACACAGGATTTGTGTACGCTTTACTTACTTACTTCTGATACTTCCAAATACATTATGAATTATCAGTAAAGAGACATCATTGATGTTAAATGTTGCTATCTTCATTTGGCAAATGGTGTAAAAACTTTAACCCAAGAAATCTTTACATAGTTATTTTCATGTTTGTCATGTCATGTTTAGAATTTGACTTGAATATCTTGCATTGGTTTCACTACAGAATTACTTAACTCCTTTTAATGGTGTCAACGTTCTGATGCAAAATGATGAAGCAAAATTACCGCCACAAAGTATCACATAACGATTATATAACTTTGACAATACAAGTAGACATACTGTAATGTTCACTGTGAGGAACTGCACTTGGTATCTCAAGCCAGTGAGGACACCAGTTGCTGCCTGTTAGGGATGAAAGCCACAGGTTTACTTGAGGGTGTAGGTTTGGTTTCACAAAGCTTGGTTTTGCTCTGAGCACGTGGTAGTAATGAAAGTCAACACTGAGCACAACAAGCTTTGTTGTGATAATATGGTGAGTAATAGTACAGACACAGCAAGTCTGGAGCAGGACAGTATCCCAGCAAAACATACTGAATACATTGAAGCATGTGTAGTCAGCAGTGTACCTGATGGGTATTTAAATGCAACAGGATGCATGTATAGTATGCAGAGAGTGGGACGAGTAGGGCCCCTCTGTAGCAGAAAGGTAAATAACAATAGGAATTGTAGTAATTGTAGTAACTGTGTCAGCAGGATACCGCTCTGTTCCTCTGAAGAACGGCTACAGTGAAAGCTTAGAGTTAGCCTCTCTGCTGGTCTACATCAATATACAGCAAGCAGGGGTGAGCAAACCTACACACAGCACACATCAGTGTTGATCTACATATTTCTGCAGTTTGACTTCAGTGTGGAGGTCTTTCTGTGATTGGGATCACATCTCTTGTCATTCAGAAAGCAGAGGAGGAGCTTTACTCGTCCTCCAGCCAGCTGAGGAAAAAGCAGTCTGAGGTCAGCAGCGAACCTTTCCTGTACGACACACACTCAAACATTCAGCGCTCCGCTGCCCCACGCCAACACAACCATCTCATGAGAGAGATCAGCACCAGCGAGAGGCACAGGTTTGACTCACAGGGTGTGTGTGTGTGTGTGTGTGTGTGTGTGTGTG
>JAVQJD010014350.1:0-14169 GCA_036023655.1 Nannoperca australis
CTCCGCCAGCACATTTCTGGAGGCCACGACTCCAACAAGTCAACACCAAACAAAAAACCCATAAGTACAGAGTTAAATAACAAAAAGATTTAAAAGAGCAAGTAAGACGAGCGGAGCAACCGTAACAGGCAGCACGCACAGAGGCGCATGCGCACTAGAAAATATGTGAATAGATCTCAGATTTACGTGTCAAACATTAAAACAATACTTATGCAAACACTTCTTTTGCTCTTAAAAAGAGTGTCAGACAGCACATAGACATTGCTTCATGACACAACACATGTACCAACATCTGTTTTACTGCAGAGGGCAGCGTTGGACAATAACATGTATGTTTATATTTATATATATATATATAGTTTAATTTATAAATCATATATTGACATGACATGACATTATTGCTAGCACATTTATTTTTGATAAATGCTTCACACAGCTCTGATTTAGTTGATGAACATAACACTTATCAGCTAGTACTATTAATTGTATTTCCACATGTTGATATTGCACGCTATATTCTATTTATATTAGCTGTTAAATTGAAAAATGCGCCACACGCTTCTCATTACTCACTATGCGAATTGTAGCAGTTGTTAATATGCAGCCAGTGTGTTGGAATCGACGCGTTTAGAGGAAGGGAAGTGCAAGTGTGGGAATACTGAATTCAAAAAGCCAGGTGACCGGTTTTTAGGACAGACACATTTATTCATGCAGCACATTTCGCACCCAAAGTGCTTTACAGAGTACTCAGGCCAAAGCCCAAGAAACAAAGGAGAACAACAACGAAGCAAAAGAAGAAAATGTATTAAAAGTAAGATTTTTAGCTTGGATTTGAAAGGATTTGAGCAGCATAGAAACTAAAAGCAGCTTCATCACGCTTAGTTTTGACTGTGGGAACAGTCAGTAATCCAGAACCAGTCGACCTGAGAGGTCTGCAAAGGTTGCTACTGGGTTGGGATTTATTATCATTATTATTATTATTATTATTATTATTATTTAGGATGATTTATGGACCAGCAACTGAATATCGAAGTTGATTCAGCGAGAAACGGTTTGTCTTTTACCCGGTAAAAGAAGCAGACAGGAAGCTGTATTTTTCCCTTTTGTGCATCATCAACAGAAAGAGGAAGTTTTCTGCCACCAGCTGAGTGCGTTCACACGAAGGTGCACTGCTCTGCTCTGCTCTGCACTGCGAGGGGAACACCTCCGAGCTCCCATGGACGTCTTCCAGGAGGCTGTGTGTTATCTGGAGTCCCAGCACGTTCCAGGTGAGGGATGGAGACATTGCGTTTTATTGTGTCATGTGAAGAAAAAGGACATTCTCTTTAGGGGGGAAACACAACCCTGCAGAATTCAGCATTACATGATCAAAATTAAAGTCTGAAAAGTGTAATGTACTCATTTGGTTAGTTTATAACACCATAATCTAAATTGTGATATTATGTGAACAGTCAAAGCCACCTCAGTGAAAGAGCATCTATCTTTTTCTACACTAATGGTTACATGTTGGAGATGGGAAGCAGATATGGGAACTTCTTTGATATTTCTTGATTACTCCCACGTACTCCTACATACTGTGCACCGGCTGTGTGTTTGTGCGTCAGTTGCAGTTGAAGCAGAGGCTGATGTCCTGGAGGAGGACGTGTTCCAGGAGGAGGCGGTGTCCTGTTACCTCTCTCCTCTCCTCTCGGAGAGCGTGGACTTCCCGGACACCCCCGTGAGTCTGCATGCCTTCACGTTGCAGATGAAAAAAAAGTCATGTTTTAAAAATGTCAGCTATCTGGCGTCTTGGTCGTTTACGGCGAATGATCTTTGCAACTTAGATTATAAAGGTCTTGGGAATGAAAACATACATACACGAATACACAAGCTTTAAGTGGTGGAGAACGTTAAGTGGAGATGCACCCTAAAACACTTTAATGCTATTTGCAAGAATACCACATAGTGTAAAAAAGAACATGTGAAGCCACACTTCACACTTTATTCTATCATTAAATGTTCTTCAAAAAATACAGGAAATAAAACAGATCGGTGTGGTCCCACAGACTCACTGCTGTATGTAAAATAATATTAATAATAATAATTATTGAATTATGAAATATTGTTTTTCTTTGGTTCTGACTCTATAGAAATTGAGAAGAAACATTGAAGTAGGAACACTTCTGCTTTCATTTGATGGAGGTGGCAGAAAACAGAAGTTGCCATAAAACAGTTGCAGCTAATTAGAGATGTGTTTTGTTTTATATGTTTTATGGCCCGTGCATGAACAAATGTGCAGCATATTCCATTAGGTAGCCTAAAGGTAATTCCCAGACAAATCAATCCCCCCCAATAACACAAATCAAATAGATTTTGTGGGATTTACTGACTGTAACCACGTGTTATTGCTGGAGTCTGTGAGACCCCAAACCCTCAAAGTGGTGTGCAGGGCTGAGTGAAATGCCATGGCTGCCACGATTTGGAGGCTGACTTGAGCGCATTTTGTCGCATTGCTGAATGTTTGTGAGCCAGACGTTCTGCAGCCTGGAGGAAATGTTGGAGAGGAGGCTTGTGGTCCTGACAGGCATCCTGGAGAGCGAGGAGGTTTATCTCAGAGAGCTGGAGGCCCTGCTCATGGTAACACACACACACACACACACACACACACACACACACACACACACACACACATAAAAAACCCACAAAGTACTTCTTATCTCTTACTTTTACAAAACAGAATTATTTTTATTACTGTTTAAACTTCCCCTTTTCTGTTGAGCTGTCACCACGTGACCACGTTTTGAGTCCAACCTGCTCTCCAAAGACAGTGTGTTGCTTCACACGAGCATACAGGAGGGCATTCTGTGTTTTGTGTTTGTTTACTGTGTCTGAGTAGGAGCGGCAGTCCCGTGCATGGCCCTTTTTCAACGTAGTATCTTGAGTACAAGATTATGCGCCGCGCTCACAGCCTTTGTCTGTTGTTCTGCTTCCTCCTCAAACCGCAAATGGATTGTTCCCCTTCAGCAATGAGGTTCCCCCCTCACATGCAGCCACAGCTGGCAGCCGGTTAGCTTTGCTTATCATAAAGCCTGTAAACGAGGGGGCAACTAGCTCCAGCTAGCTAACAAAATCCGCACACACGCACCTGCAAATCGATCGGGGCTGGGCTGACACCTGTCTTCATCTGTTCTCATTCCTGGTCGAAAAATAGATTCGTGGCAGGAAGTGATGATGCAATAACGAGTGTCTGGGGGCTTTCTTTCTGAGTTGCTTCTTTCTTTTTTCTGTTCCATATACAGCAACAGCAAACCCCTGTTTCCTTATTCTCGCACGTTGACTCATTTCACACAACACAACAACCAAAAACTTAAAGAAAACGTGGATGTGAGAAATGGATCAGAAAGTCGATGTTCTGTCAGGGAATACTGCGTCTTTGTCTGTTCACCATCGCATGCATCATTGAGTGGGCGTGTGCACTTGAGGGTTCACACGTTCTTATTTTTCTCGCCTCACCACTCCCCGTTGTTTTTGTTTTTACACCCACCATCTTGTCATCATGTTCTTCTCACCCACATTGGTTGCCCTCTCTGCTTGTACAAGCTTGATGATTTGACTCCTCTGTTTCCCCCCCTATCTAGCCCATGAAGGCTCTGTGGGCCTCAGCCGGGACCTCGCAGCCAGTTCTGTCCAGTCGACAGGTCCAGACGGTTTTCTACCAGGTGCCAGAGCTCAGAGACCTGCACCAAAGCTTCTACTCGGGCCTGAAGGCCCGGCTGAGCTCACGCTGCCAGGCTGAGCCCGACCCTGGCAAGGGGAGAAGCCAGGCGGGCTTTGAGCTGATGGTGGGGGACCTCTTTCTGAAAATGGTAAGATCTCCATTAGGTTACTGCGTTAGCTTTCAGTGCTTGCATCCTGGGTCATGCAGTGACGCAAAGGAAAACAGAGGGAAGCCATTCAGTGCAGAAAAGTGACAAAAAGCTATGACATAAGCTAATCCACAACGAGATAACTATCACATTACTTCCTGTTTTTAAAAGCGTCTTTAGACGCACCACTAACCCTCTTGATGCGGAGGAAATGTGAAACACATTGTTCTCTTTGAGCCTTAACCACTTAAGCCGCACCAATCAATATCTTTATACTAACAATAGCAAACCAAGCCCTCGGCAACAAAACTCTAATCGATTTTTTGCATAATATTAATGCAACTGTTCACACCTCTTTGCTAAGTTTTGCTAAAAACGATTCACCACACGCTGGAAGAGATTTACTCTGAAGAATCAGAATCGGCTTTAAATAAATAACCCACCACTTGTCTGTCACAGCAGAGCCTGTGAACTCTTACTACATCGAAAACCTCCAAATTCCAAGAAACTATATTGAGAACGTGATCTCAGTGTCCACAAAGATGGTTTCTTTCTGACCTCTTTCTTACTTACACTTCTGGCTTACAAAGTGGGGTTTAGTGTGTAAGATGTCTTGTTAATATAATATTCTAAAAAAATAATTCTTCAAATGTTGAATGGATACACGTTTAACGATGGAATCCTTTTGTTTTCAATGTCATTTGACCCCAATGCGCTAATAAACACGATAAAGGAGGAAGTTGTCCTGCACGAAAAGCTGCAACAGAACTAGCAGGAGAGGGAGCGGTCAATAAAATAAGTGAAAACACCAGTGAGTTTGGATAAAACATCGCTAACCTGAATCTTGCTATTTTTGTTAGCATCAAAGCAATCCTGTTTATCCCCCCCTGATTTATAAGCCTGATTTCAGTCATTTTGGCCTGTTGTCACAGCAGTAACAGCACAGGTGGAAGTATGGACACTAACAAAGGACTGGTTCCTGCAACAACTGCAATGCAGCGCAGCAGTTAGCAAAGTTATCAGCTACAACTCTGTCACAACTTCTGCTGTGACGGGAACCCACTGACTGGAATTCATTTATACAAATGTTGAACTTAAAGGTGTGTGACTAAAATAAATGCGTTGCCTAACATTAATATTTCATCCTTTTCTAAGAGATAAGTTAAGTTGGTTGCACGGCAGGTATCTTGTTTTGGAAAGCCATTTTTCAGCGTTTACATTTTTTAAAAATCTCTTTGGGGCCTTTTGCAGGTGAACCAGATCGGTCTGTATGGCGGTTTCATCGAAAACTACGAGGAAGCTGTAGAAGTTGTCCGCAAGTGCACACAATCGGACCCTCGCTTCCGAACCCTGGCCCAGGTACTGCAAACTCTGCCCAGTGTACTCCTTTTTTTTTATTATTCTCACCAATCTCACTTTATCTCTCGCTTCTCCAGAGCATGATGTCCAGCAACGGTTCAGACAAAACGCGCACCAAATACACCTTTGAAGGTACATATTCAGCACAAATTAGTGTTTTGTGTTCGTTTTTATAACTTGTTGGCTGACGACGTCTGTTTGCCACTTCTGTTTTGACAGCTCTGCTGTACAAGCCGTTGGACAGAGTGACAAAGACCACATCAGTGCTGCGTGTGAGATAATTCACCAAATCCTCACACTCCCAACTTTCACCTCTATAGCTGCTACTGTTCTCTGGTTGCGCTCGCCTTTCTTTTGCACTTGCATCGACAATCTGGTGTATGAATGGTTTCTCATGAAGCCCAAATTGGCTTGACTTTTCTTCTGACTTGGCAAACCTCTGCGTGATGTTGCAGGACCTCCTGAAGACGACGCCAGCGGAGCACCGAGATTACGCCGCGTTACAGGAAGCTCTGAGATTGTCCCGCAGCTTCCTTTCCGGTGTCAACGAGAGTTCACAGAGCAACCGGGAGGTCACGCTCAGTCACGGCATGGTGAGCCTTACGCTGGCCAAGATGTGCACGGAAAAGTGTTGATCCTTGCTGAAGCCCACACTTGTGACAATATACAGTATGTACATAATGTGTGTGTGTGTGTGTGTGTTACTCCAGAGGCGTCAGCTGATGCGTGACGGCTTTGTGGTCGACGTGAGCGAGGGGGAACGCAGCCTGCGTCACATCTTCCTTTACACCGACCTCCTGCTGTGTACCAGATTCAAACATGCAAGCAAAGGGTGCGTGCAGCAAGATGAGGCGCTGGGGCTTGTGGGAAATGAGGCAACCATTTGTTGAACTTTTTTTTTGTTTGCATTTCCTTTTGTGTTTCTTCCAGGAAGCAGGACCAGTACAGGTTCTGCTGGTATCTGCCTCTCGCTGGTCTCAGACTTCACTGGGTTGCGGACCAGGAACGTTCACCAGACGCACACCTTCGCTTACACACCATAAGAACCAAGATGTACCTCCTCCGGCAGCAGCTTCGGCAGCACGCAGTATGTTTGTACGAAAGGGACACGAGTGCAGAGAGAAGAGTTATGACAGACGAGTGAAAAATATCTAAACATGTGTTTGTGTGAAGAAGGGGTCCAGGGGCGTGGCTTTGGCAGCTCGCAGCAGGAAGAAACTGGAGCAAGTGGAGCTGATGATGCTCACACACTCCCCTGTTTACAGGCTGGAGCTGCACAGCCCCAGCGGCAAGGTACACACACACATGCACAGACATACACACACACACAGAGACACACGCACACACGCACACACACACACACACACAGACTAAAATGAAATCTGTCTTGACTGCAGAGTCACACTCTCCTCCTCTCCTCCCTGTATGAACTTGAAGAATGGAGGGAAGCGATTCACAAACTCACCGCAGACAGTAAGTTCACAGCATTCGGCCAATCAAGTACATTTTCAATTAAAGTCAATTTATAAAGTACACTTCTTTAAAAAGGTGCCTGGATAGTCTGCTATGCTTAACTACCTCACATGGCTTGCGTCTGTAAATTGTCAAATAGAAAGTCGCACTAGAATTAAAAACAAGCCTCTCTTTGACTGTACTAAGTCTAATGTGATGTGTTCTCCTTTCTATGAATTGCCGTGGTTCTGTAGGCAGACTGGTGCCTGTAATGTGCCATGTGTTTTGTTGTCAGACATTGAAACGGTCCCTCCAGACCTGCTCACCCTCACCAGTGCATGTGTGAAACTGAGAATGACCCAGCAGCCGCCGCTGCACAGCACAAACGCCGGTACGACCACCATCTTTACCTCTGTCCTCTTTCTCACCACAGACTCACATCCTGTATCTGAAACACTATCCACCTACTCTTTGGGCTTTACATTTAGATCTTTTAATGCTGGTCTCAACACCTCCTTTGTCTTTGTCGCCATGCTCAGTTTAACCTTTGTTCGGGATGATTAAATCCACTGAGCTTCAGGATGTTTGTGTCTCTGTCTCTCAGCAGTAGAGGACGATGGGTCGCTGTGTGGGACTCTGAGTGTGGCGATCCACTCTGCCTACGGCCTGCAGCAACCGGCCTGTATGTTTTTTTAATACGTAAAATGTTGTTGAATCACACAAAATAACCACTTATTTGAATAGAAAAAATAATGCTAAAAATACAAATGTCTTTTTCTCCCAGGCGTGTATGTTTGTGTGGAAGTGAATGGCTACGAGTTTTACGACAAACAAGCCCAGACACACTCTTCAGTCCTCAGCCGCAACCCACACTGGGACCAGGTCAGAGGAAAGCTCTTTTCATGCTAAATATTTGAATTGAATGCATATTGGTCTTTAAAAGAAAACCTCTGCCTCCTTTTTATGGTCACGTAGGCAAATTATTTATCAGCCAGTCCAAGGTGGTAAATGACATCACGTCTAGACGGCATCCGACATGATGTCAGGCTTCAGTTCAACTCCCAGGGGATTAAAAAGTCTGCGCTGTGGCCAGACCAGGCCAGCGCTTTAAACATGATCAGTGGCAGTAAAATCTCCTCTAAATCCGACTGGTAGCCAGGATCAAAAGGCATACAATAAGACATGAATGCTCCTGTTGTGGCTTTAGGACACTGCCGTCATTGTCAGTGGTAACGCCACTGCTTTCTGTCCCACAGGAGCTGTCCTTCCAGGTGGACGGGGCTCAGGACCTGAGGGTGCTCTGTGTGAGTCAGTCGGATGGACAGGGCGACACTGTCCTGGGCAAAGCTTCCGTAAAGGTACGAAGACAGAAGCTGAAAATGTTTGCTTTGGAGCCAGGCGTTAACCACATTCAGTTAAAGAGTTAAAGCATAAACCCAATATGACGTATAGAAATGTACAAATATTAAAGCTGCACTGATCAATATTTTTATATCAAAAATGGGTCAAATGACAAAGTGCAAAGTGAAAGGCGCCGCTTATAATGACGAATCACAAGACTCTGCAGTTCCCCTCAGTTCAACAGGGCTTTTTAGTGTCTTTCAGCTCGTTGTTTTGTTTTGGTTTGACTTTACTGTTTTGGTTCACTCTCACGGCTCTCATCAGTGTCTCCATTGTCGCCATTGTAGCACATTTAGTTGCTAAAGAGTAAGATATTTCTCTTAGCAGAGCTAAAAAGTAGAGTGGAAACTGGACTTGCATTCATCAGGTGGCCAGAAACACGAATCCAAATACATGCTAATGTTGCTCTGTATCTGGAATTGTTTGCTGACGTCATAAGCTACGGTCATACTTTATGTCTATGTTGTGCTTTTAGCTTGTTCTGTTGCCTCAAGCTGCTTTAAAAATGTATAAATAAATACACAAATGAATAAATATAAATATAATGGTGCCTGCTGTAGGCCAGTGTTTTATCTGCTAGGGCAACATGTGAGTTCATCAGTGTGTGTGTGTGTGTGTCCTGTACAAAAGTCAGTGGGATTTTAAGATTCCTAATACAAATCTTTGAACATCTGTCCTTGTATTGTCCATCAGTTGGAATCTAAAACCCTGAATATGCGATGGAAGAGGCAGACTCTGCACCTTGGCCAGGTGGAGGTGTCTCTCTCCCTGAAGTACTGTCCCCACCCGCTTGAACCACCGAGCTCTGTGGCGCAACAACAGCCTGTCTTCCGTGTCCCCATTGAAACTGTGGCTCAGTAAGTCCCCGCCGGTCTTTGGAAAGTGTTTGCACTGGCCCTGTGTGGGCTCACGGGGGGGCGGCTAGTTTCAGGAGAGGGGGCCGGAGAGAAGCAGAAGTGTGGCAAGAGTGGAATCTGAGATGAAATGAAACGTCTTTTTTTTTTATACTTTCAATTCTCTGTCAGACAGGAGGGAGTGCTGGTCCCCCATGTGGTGCGCTGCTGCGTGGAGGAGGTGGAGAGGAGAGGCATGGAGGAGGTGGGCATCTACAGGATTTCGGGAACCACCAGTGAGATCGGCGCCCTCAAGACTGCGTTCAACAGCAGTGAGAAAGCTTTTCTGTGGGCGTGTGCTGATTTTTGTCGCAACAGCGTCGCTCCGACAGGACAGAGATTCTGTTTCATCCCCCAAAACAGCTTGAAACAACCGATGTTAAAAGCATCACGCAACTCTCCTCCAACACACCATCTTTTCTAGATCCGGTTGTGGCCCCACGAGTCTCCTTCAATGTTTCTATCCAGTTTTTAGTGTTTGTCGAGTCTGCGTCGTATAATATCTGAAGTCTGTACAGAATTGAGTCTACAACCGTGCTAGCAGCTCTGTGAGGCTGCTAATTACTCACTTCGGCATGCATAAAGCTAGCATGTTGTGTTCGCGTGCCAAGAGAAGCTACAGTGATTCTGATCATAGTTCGCCGTGTGTCCTCCCCCCACTCAGATCTGCGTGAGGCGGTAACCAAGCTGAGAAGTGCTGAAGTGAACGCCGTCTCCGGTGTTCTCAAACTGTACTTCAGAGAGCTTCCTGAACCTCTCGTACCCACTGAGCTGTTTCAGAGCCTGGCCAGGACGCTGGGTAAGACGGACGACACGTGACAAACCACATCCTTGCTTATTTTAAAGTTTGATTTTTTTAAAGACACTTTAGGTTGCCCCTGTAGACATATTTAGTATTGCAGTACCTCTTTCTGTTCAGAGGCCATAAATATGACGCCTAAATTTGGAGTTGAGCGTTTTCGTACCATTCATACAAAGCTTGACTCTGCTTCCTACGGCTGCATTCGATGGTATGGACGGTAGTTCATTTCCAGCTTGTCTGACCTAGAATTTACAGTAAAAAAGGGATAAAACAGCTCAAAATGACGGTGGTATTATTTTATAAGTAACTTTAACGCTAAATTCAACCCTGTTAGTCTTCAAATGGCCTCTCAGGCAAGTGAATTGAACTTGTGCGCATGCGTTTTCTCTCCCTGTAGACATCCAGGACATAAACACCCGGCTGGCCTCCATGTTGACCCTGCTGCACTCCTGTCCCGACTCCAACCGCCACACCTTCCTGTACCTCCTGCACCACCTCCAACGGTCCGACAACAGCACACAACACGACAAACTCCTGACTTAATTATCTGTCAGGAAATGATGAGAGAGATTTGGTTTTTGTAAAAATCTGGACAAAAAATCTGTTTGAGGATTCGTAGTTGGATTACAGGGGTTTTTTAGCTCACATCCCACTGACTTTGTGTGTTTTCAGATTCTGCGGTGCTGCCACCAGTTCCCCGCACCTCATATTTGTTTTTAATCATTTCGCTCTAGAGTCTCAGAGAAGCAAGACATCAACAAGATGACTCTGATGAACCTGGCTACAGTGTTCGGCCCCAGCCTCGTACGCCCCCCTGTGGTTGGACTGGGGCACGACGGCCCCGCCGTGGATATCTCCCAGGAGGTGGTGGTTCAGGTGGGGCTGGAGTGCTGCTGAATACTTGGTTTGGTTTTTCAGCATTTGGGGAGTTTTGTTTCATCGTAGATTGTGAAAATGTGGAGTAGACACTAAAATACTAAACTACTGACTCATTTTTTTTTTAAATGACTTGAAGGTAAATGTTCAGTTCAATTAGATTTTGTTTTTCCAACATTAAATATTTAAAGCTTTTTTAAATTAATGAATAAAATTATGGTTGGGAAATACATCATCCTTTTGCTGACCAAAACTAGTCAAAATTAAATATATAAATACTGGAGTCACCTTTATAAAATATCCACTAATTTGTTTTTAATTGTAAACTCCCCCAGTTTGCAAATCAGAGGATTTACAAATAATAAGAATTACTTTTTTGAAATGAAACCTGAAATGAATAAAGATTTATTCTGTTCAGTTAAGCTTCTGTTTTAAAATAAATGAACTATATAGAAAAATCTCCAACGATTAAAAATACTGTTAAGACATGACGTGAATCTTTGATGCCATCCGTATGAGAAATTGGTTCCCATTTATTTAAACTGGTGGATGTTTCTTTCATATAATGTAAAATATATTATGAAAACATGTAAAATAATTAACTTTCCTATATAAGTTTAACTCTGGACAAGGTTTTATTTAAGCAAAGGGGTATTTAAAAGTGTGAAATTTAAAGAGTAACAATGATCCGCTCAGTCTTAGAGTACAGGTTAAATAATACTTTACAGACTGTGTGTGTGTGTGTGTGTGTGTGTGTGTGTGTGTGTGTGTGTGTGTTAGGTCCAAGTGGTTTTCTGCTACCTGCAGTGCAACAACCTCCCTGAAGCCCAGACCTCTCTGCCACATGACACAGACGCTGAAGAAGAGACCACCCACATGTGAGACCACCATCAGTGTCACGGCCGCCAGGAAATTCAAAATACTGTGTAAAAAAATTAAATAAAATAAACATCTGTATGAGGACTATTTATTAATAAAAACAGACTTTTTACTGTTTGTGTGTGTGTGTGTGTGTGTTTAATTTAGTGCAGTAGCATTTGTTGTCAGACAATACGAACACATTCAGCCCTTCTTCCACATGCTACATTCATTTTCAGAGATGTCAACTTTAAATGTTTAAAACCCAGTATCACCTGAACACAGTATGTGTTACAATAAAAGTTGAAAACAATCTCTCCACAAGGTCCATTTAGGAGCTTTTCAATCATATTACATTATTATTGCCCGTTTGTTTTCATGGAGTTTCCTGTTTTCATTTTCTCCCCTTGATTTTATGTATTTTCTTGTCCATGTCGGCTTAAAAGTTAAGTTTCAAAGCCTCCCATAATGTACATTTAGAGTGTGTGAAATCTGGACACCAGAACACTTGATCAACAGAACGTACTGACTTATTTATTTCTAATATCTGTACCCAAGACTCTCTATGCAGCAGTATTTATATAATGAGAAATAAAGTTAATAAAAAACTGTTCCTTTTCTAACTTTTACTTGAGGCCTTTGCTGCTTTCAGTCCCCAAAGGTTGTAGAACAAGCAAAGATCAAAAAGTCAAAAAGTCAAAAGTGGAAATAAAGTGATGATAACATCAGTGTATATGTTTATAACACAGTGGTGTTTCCTGTGTTTGTACAGGCACACAAACTAATGTGAAGTTAAAATGTGTTTGAGGATAAGTCAGGGGTGCAGATGTTGTAAAAAAAAAAAAAAAAAAAGGTCAGGGGTCACCTCCCTGAGCCTGAAATCCAATCGGTCACGGTTCAAATCCAACTAGACGGAGTTCACCCGAAGTGTACGTCCCATAAAAGTCCTTCACACACACACGCAGCCCGTGTTCGACCCATCCACGCCACAGATGGGAGTCTCTTTCAAACCCCACCACCTGGGCAGGCCGGGCTTGTGTTACCCCACCAAACCTTTTACCCCATAACTCCCCCCCCCCCCTCACTCTTTTGATCGCTAATCCCGGACCCCGGACTCTCCAGCCCTCCGGTGCTAATAGACCCGGGCGCTGTGTGTGGACGCCATAACAACATCCAGAACAAAAGTGAACGAAAACGGTGGGATACGCCCGGTTGCCCTGGGCGTCATAAATCGCCTGTCGCCTCTAACTGCCGAAATAAAGTTCCCGCCTGACGACTACAAAGACAAAATCAGGTTCAGGCTGCAAAGCCGATGAAGGCCTGAGACGTCCCAGACGTTTGTGAGCGCACTGGTCCACACCTGGGGCTGCTGGGAACATTTCTACAGAAGTCAGTTCCTGGACACGTGACGGCACTTGTTCCACGTTCACGCTGAGGTCTCGTCTACAGAGATCGTTTTTCACGTTTTCACAAAGCAACAAGGATTTCCTTCTGATACGAGCCTCCGGAAATTATTCTCTTTGGTCAAATATTATCATCCAGTGAAGCATCCCATTGTTTGACATCTACTTCATTTACAGTTTAACAGACTTGCAGCACTTTCATCGTAATCATAACATTGTTACTTGCTAAAATCAAGCATATGCAAACAACCGTAGATCTTTCTGGCCCTCATGTGCAATTTAACTGACTTTTTATAGACGCAAACACCAATATACAATAATTAAAATGCAGATGTGATCTTTTTTACATAACAGAGATAAATCCCCTCAGACTACTAATGTAAAAAATACTTCTGCTGAAACAAATTTTTAAATGATATGTCAGATGGGGGATTTTTGGAGGTGTCATTTAGTCCACTTCTGTCGTCCTGGGAGAGCTGATGAGTGACGTTTCTGTTTTGTGCTTTGTTGAGACAGAAACACGGGCGAAGAGAGGGGAATATAGAAACACACTGCACTACTTTCAGCCATAATTTGTGGGAAATTTAAAACGAAAAATGCTGCTGGTATGCACATGTTTGTACTACAGTGTGTGTGTGTGTGTGTGTGCGTGTGTTTCTGCCCGGAGCTGTGCCATGCTTGATTAGTCCTAATCTAGCTGGGAGTCAGGTTGCTGTGTCGGCGGCATGTCTGTATGGAAGGCATGCAGGCTGCGGATCACAGGGATTGACCCTCTGCCTCTCAGGTTAACAGAAGCCCTGTGTGTGTGTGTGTGTGTGTGTGTGTCTGTGTGTGTCCTAAAAACAGTGGGACGATGAAACTTGCTGAACTTGGACTTGAGCTCTCGGGCGTAAAACAACAACTTAAGAGTGTGTGAGGAGGAGATGTACAAGCTTTGATAAGAGAGTAAAGTGACATTTGAAGTGTGTGTGTGTGTGTGTGTGTGTGTGTGTGTGTGTGTGTGTGTGTGTGTGAGAGAGAGAATTTAAATTGTGTGTTTGCGAGAGGCCTAGTTGAACTTTGGCTCTGGCTGCAGCGCAGCAGGAGTCACCTCTCGTAAAACGTACCCTCAGCAGGTTGTAAATGTAATGCCACACACTCACAAACACACACTCGCTGCAGAAGAGTGCGTGTTGTCTGTTTAAAGCGAACAGAGCCGCAGATGACGTTGCTGGGGGGGGGGGGGGGGGGGGGGGGGGGGGGGGGGGGGGGGGGGGGGGGGGGGGGGGGGGGGGGGGGGG
>JAVQJD010014351.1:0-10096 GCA_036023655.1 Nannoperca australis
TCGCTCGTTTCTCCTGTTCTTTCTCCCCTTTTTTTCTCTTTTCTCTCGGTAGGGTCCTAAAGGGGGTTCGTCGTACCCGAGTGCCACGGCGGACGTCCCCACGAAGCTTCCCCAAACCATCAACATATTCAAACATTCTAAATGTACCTATGTTCAATAAATCTTTTAAACGTATCATATGGAGGGTGTGTTCCTTGCTAGTGAAAAGGGAATTATGTCAGCGATCCAACCTCACCCTACTTCGTATATTGTAGAGAAAGACCAGGTGTTTCTAATACTGAATTATCCAGCTTGCTGTGCATCAGTTGTCATTACAAACTTCCAACCTGGACAAAAAAGAAACAACCAGCACTACCCTGTAATAATCTTCTGAGTGTGTGAATCACTATGTCCTTCTCTCTGTTGCTTCCCCCCTTCTGGTGGATGGTGTTTGTTTAGACTTTGTTATTGTTTCTTTATGTAATGCTGCTGAGCCAGAGGAAGAATGGGGCCGGCGTACAGCACAACAATACTGTGATGGATGAGGGTGGCTGCTTTAATTATATGAGGACCAACAGGTAACGGAGCACAGAGACAGGGAGCGGAGGCCTGCCTGTGGATGATAGTGCAGATCTGCTCTGCTCGGTTTTGTCTTGTTTTGTTTTGCTACGAGGCCGGCATGGGCCCAGATACTGTGGTGAACACACATACACACACACAGAGTTGCCAGAGTGCTTGTGTAGACAGCATACAGGCACACACACACACACACACACACACACATTTGCTCAAATGTGTATTTATGGTATAGAGCATGTGATGTATGTACTGTTACACACTTGCTCCTGTTGCTTGTTCTGCTTTGGCAGTATTGTTTTTGATAAACAGTCTTGCCAATAAAGTCAGTGAATTAATGAAGAGAGCATAGGAGAGACACAACTTCAGAGTTTTCCCACTTGAGTGTATTACAGAATTATTGTCGCAGACGATAGCTAATAGAGACAGACAGATTGAGGTCGTTACACAAGAGAGGCAGATGAGAGAGAGAAACAGAGAGAAGATGAAAAGGCATGGGGGGTGCCTCTCTGCTGTTTCAATACAGTGTTGTACCAAGAAGAAGGATATAGAAGAAGAGGGAAAAACAGAGGAGTAGGGGGCTGTTTAAAGTAAGACAAACTGATGTAAAATGTTTGGGACCAAAAAGTGATTATTTGAAGACAGGGATGAAACATGAAAAGTGGAAGAAAAAGGAAAAGCAGAATGATTGTGGAGGAGGTGGTTTTGTTGGTCTGAGCAAAATTCCCCAAATCTGGTTTAAATCCTGTTCACTATGCTACGGGAACATCAGAATCAGAATCAGAACATCCAGGTTTATGGGAGTCAACTCCACTCAACAACTGACATGTGCTTGTGGCTGCTACATGCTAAAGGACAGCTTGCTAAGCTAGCATTTTTCCAAGGACAAACAAATACCAAAAATGGTATTGTTTTCTCAGACAGGGTTTATGCGTTTATGTTATTTCTGGTAACATTTTGCTAACACACCAATTTTGTTGATAAAAAAATTATGATGTATTTCTTAGCACAGCATCTTGCTACCAAAGGGGGTTGTTGTAAACCTAACAGTATTCTTCTTTTCCACAAAAAAATGAAGTTTGAACAAACAAACTCACAATGTGGGAGGAGTTGCTTTAGGTGCCCCTGGTTCCGGAAATATATCATTTTCTCCATGGACAATGTAATGTCGGCATGAAACGCTACTGGATGAATTATCAATACAATGAACAGCTGCATTAGAAGATATCTGGGTCTTTGATAAGAAGTGTAAAGTAGAAGCCTACGTACATAAAAACTAAGAAGAAAAAGGTAACTTTGACTGGCAAGAAATATAATTTCGCCAATCCTAAAATTGATGTGTGAAGCTAATAGTTTATAGTTTATAGTGAAAAGTTTATAGTGTTGAGAAAACTGACAATACAGTCTGCAGTCTTATATCAATTTACTTACTGCTGTGTTTTGTTGAACAACAAAGTATTGATTTTTCTACCGCTCTCATCTGCGCCTCTCTCTGGCCTATTCTCCATAACAACAGTGATCAAAGCTCATAGGTATTGTAGAATTTAGACCTCTTCTTCCTTGCACAAATGATTGAAATATGATTTCTCGTAGAAAAGGCTGGAATTGTTGAAACTGGTGGTCATATTCAAAGCCTCTGCAAAATGACTCAAATGTGATTTCCAATATTTTGAGACTGCCTTCCTTGCCATCACAGAGAAATTCCACACTGCTAGAGCAAACTCCCTCCTCCGTCATCATCCTGCAGGAACTTTCAGCATCATTTGACCATCAAATCCTCCTCTCCAAGAACTGGGCGTTTCAGGTTCTGCACTCTCCCTGTGGTCCTACCTCAAGGACCACACTTACAGGATAACTTGGAGTGAATTTGTGTCTGAAACTTGTCTCCTCTCTCCTGGTGTCCTTCAGGGTTCTGTTTTGGGTCCCTTCCTCTTTTCTATTTACACCAAGTCCAATATTGACATCTCTGTTGTGTCCCCAGCTCAGATGACAAGAAGCTGGACGTGACACAACATTTTTGTGCCTCAGGTATTTGCATATACCAAGTAACCAATGGGTACCAATGTTCTTTTTCTCCTAAATAAAGATTATTCAAAACAAATGCACCTGGAGGAATTGGAAATTGTAATTAAGCCTGGGAAAAAAAGAAGAAAGCCTGTATGACCTCCTTTATATCCTGGCCTACCATTCACCATTGCACCCCAGCTATCTCTGACCCCAAAGTCATTGAAGTTCAACTCACTGTCATTTATTAGCCATCCTTCTGTCTACGTGTGACTTTGTGGTCCCGAAGAACAAGGTTGTCGCTCTGGTGCAGTGCAATTCATCATCATGCATATGTTCATACACTAATCTAATGGCACCATAACAAATGAGCTGATTATCCACACCTTGTCTCTGGGTTTGAGTGCAGGTCTGTGTGTGTGTGTGTGTGTGTATATGTGTGTACTTGTGTGTGTGTGTGTGTGTGTGTGTAAGGCAGAGACAGAACAGGCAACGGAAACAGGTGTATGAGGGGGTACGGACACTTAATATATCATTCTGTAGCAGGTATAAGCACTCTCCCCCCTCCCCCAAACACCACCACTCACTGGAGAGCACCATGTACCCAGCAGTCCCCCCAAGTGCTTCGATGTGCACACACACACACACACACACACTCGCACATACCCGCAAACACCCGCACACAACCGCACACACCCGCACACACCCGCACACACACATAAATAAACATATACACCAATAGACAACCGACAACCCCTGGAGCTTGACCTACATTGTGCGTCCTCCTGCCTCAGATCTGACTATTCATCACCACATGGCACCAGTCCCCTGCTGGGAGGAAGGTGGGGTGGTTTTGTGGGGGAGAGAGAGTGAGAAGGGGAGACAGAGGGGAGAAAGAGCGTGATATGCTACATAGTGTAGGACAGGGCGTCCTTTACACCTTCAGAACAATGGGACCTTCAACATTGGTGCTGCTAAGTAAAACTCTTTCTGGAAAAAGCAGGACGAGGGGTAATAGTGAGTGATTTACATGGACAAATAGATGCACAAGCCAATTTAAGGGATTTTATAGACGGACAATGTCCTGACATCAGATATGGGGTAGCCACTGTTCCACTAACTCCTGTAACTCAGTACAATCTCTCATTGAAGGTTTATTTCATCAGTTTTTCTGAAACATTTAAACATTCTCCTAGGGTTAACTGGTTTATGATAAGTCCACTACAGGACATATTATAGTATCCACTGGTTTCTCTCACAGTTATGAAAAAACTTTTGGAAGTCACAGCACCCACCTGCTAAGATGTAGTTACCATACTAGCGACATAAGCCTAGGGTAGTACCACCGCTTTGGTGCAGACTGAAATATATCAACAACTACCACTGTTCTATTGCTACCCTTATGGTGTGGCTGTAGCTCAGTCAATAATACATCATCTTCAGATTAGGAATAAACCTGCAATCCATGTTTGAACCACACCAGCTTTAGGTCATAATGTTTTTGAAACATGAAAATCTGTTTTTCATAATACTATACTAACTGTCCTATACCTTTGTTTTTGTTTATTACTGTTGTTCTCTATTGTAGCCTATTGTTAAGGTTACATTATTAACATTTACTACTAACACTGTGTCCACCGACACAAGGTGGCATTACTGAAGCAATTCTTTATTTCAGTTTGCGTTATAATTTTTTGTAATAATTTATAAAAACATAAATAAATAAACATTATTAACATTAATATTGTGGTACCATAATACCCAGCTGTAAATATACATGTTGTTTTGATATTTCATGTTCTCAAAGTGCCATCCCTTTTCTTTTTTTGCTCATTTTGTTGCTATTACCAGTTTTTGCTTAATTGGTTGATTTCGAAACTATTTCCTCTGACGTTTGTGCTGATCATACAAAGCAAGATATTTTCTTCGGCCTGGTGTCTTGGATAGCTTACAGGGTATATACATTATAACCCAAAGCTGTTCATCTGGAACAACTTTACAGCTGAGCTCACTGAAGCCCCATTGGGCTCAGCAACAAAGTTTAGATCTAGTTAGTGTATAAAAAGTTGCATCTTATTTTAATTTATTACCATTTTATTCATGGTTTGGTCTTGACATATGTGCTTATATAACAAGGCCTGGGAGACTAATTGGTCACACTGTGAAAGTAGTCTGTCCACTCAGCCACCATTAAAAAACTGGGACCCGAGCCTGGCATGACTGCACTGATTAGGGAGTTTCAATATAAATGAACAAGAACAAACAACCGGAGACCCAAAGAAGAACTTAAAGTTAATTACTCTGAAACAGAAAGCAGTATGTATCTTAGACATATCATTACTTTCTCAGAGAAACTTTTTAAAATCAAGCAGTACTCAGTGGAAGAGAAGTTGCTTTTTGGAGATAAAGCATCTCAGTAGGACACTGACAATCCAAACCAATCATTTTTGTTCTATTTGTTGGGCACAGTGATTGCACTGGTCTTGCACTGATTGGAGAGTTTGAAGAGGATGGGATGATGGGTCGGGGGCCAGATAAGCATTCTTCAAGAAGGTCTCCAAGGGCTGAATTTGCTGGTTTGAAATACAACGGAAAAAAAGTAGGTTTTCATGTAAATCCCAGAACAAGTAGTTTTTTATCTCAGTGTTTGGATAGTAGCTCTTTCACTTATAAATGATGCACCAAGTGATTGTAAGAAGCAAACCATAATGGGATTTTTTTTACGTAAAAGACATTAATACATTCAGCCTTTTAACAGTATCATATTTACTGTACCAGGTTTGTGATCTTCTAGGAAACTCACACATAACAAATGTATGATGATGTAGGGATGGTGAACGAGCTTACCCCAAAAGAGCAGATCATTTTCACTGACACACACCTGCATGTCACAGTTTGGACATGAGAATTTTGCCTCTTTAATAAGCCTTATCTCATCTGAGTGGCCTAGTGCACTGCTGTGTCTTGAAAAGCACTACTTGAGTCAAGTACATGCAAAATGTGAATGCAATTCTCTCTTTATGTCTGCAGTTGGTATTTGCAATTTCCTCTTCCCTTGTTCCTGATGTTGTGTGAACTGTAAAGTTTATAGGCCTTTTTGCGGGTGTTTTTTTTGCTGCTTTTTAACACTCTTATTACAGACAGTAGTAAAGATGTGACAGGGGATACATACACAACAAAGGTCCCTGGCCAACGAGCCACGGGGTGCCCACATTGTCAGTGAGTTAACCCTTTAGTGCAGCGGTCAGCAGTTAAGTTGAGCCTCGAAAGAGCTTTTTGCAGGTGGTGGAGTAATAAAGAAACAGGCTTCACAATGTTTTATTTGTTGGGTAAAAAAATAATATAAAAACTTTATATTATAAGATTTATACAGTTTTGGTTGATGTTTGAATCTTTCTTGTCAGCATTACAGTGCCAGTCAGACCTGTAGACCTTTTTGACCCTAAAGTGCAGTGAAACAACAATATATGCATCTTTTGTGTTTATTTTGTGACGTAAGCTCCAGTGAAGTGCAATATGGAAGTGAGGAATAATTTTGACAGGGATTCAATCAGATTGTTGAGAGGTTAGACTGGATCACAAAAAAGTGGGAATCATAGCAATAAGGACTGTTGGCCTCCACCCAATCCTCCCTCACCTGTGCTGTTATGTCTGTAGGTGGGGACAGGAGGAGAAATGAATAGATTAGGCCTCAGCCATGCTGCTTGCTTAAACAATGGTTTTGTAATGTGCACCTCCAACCTATGAAAATGCTCCACTAGCACAATACAGAATGACCCACAAGGTAGCAGTGAATTATAATGGGAGTGGTTAGCTAGTTGCTACATCCCAATTTATTGGATATACACATATACATTTCAAGGGATGGAAAAATACATACATTTTCATATATAGATACTGATACATTTATTTCACATATACCAAGAGATATCAGAAGAGTGAATGCAGGACAGGAGTCTGCTATGCTGCATTCAGCCCTGCACTTTTATTGCTCAAAAAGGATATCATGTCTCTCAGAACTGCCACAGTGTTTTCTTTACAATAATAAAATCAGATTTTCATTTGTGTGCTCATTTGCTTTAATAATACTCACTGTTTAATTGCGTGTTTGTATCAAAGAAGCATTGTGTTTAATTCAATTGAAGTTGTTTTATCAGTTAGTCCTCTAGTTCGCCTTTCCCATTTCATTTCAGCACCAGGAGCTGACATTAGTCTGACCTGAAGACAAGAGAAGCAACGCGAGGTGAAGGTTTCTAAGGTTTTGTATCAAGCATTAATCAAGCACAGTTTTCCAAATTTAACAAACGCAGGGATATCCTTTGAACTCCTCGTGATTTTTAACCAGGTGACTTTATGCTTTCAGGCTTTTTTTGTTGTCAAGCTAAATATTTATATACATATATTGTGTGTGTTTGTGTGTGTCAAGAAACTCCACTTTTGGCATTAGCTAATTTAAATAGACTGCTGACTCTCCAGTATATTGTACGGATCATTGTTGATGCTGTGGCCTTTTCTTTTGTCCGTTTGTTTTGTTCTCTTTACTGCAGCTCCGCTCATTTGTAGCAGCCACTGTGAATTTATTTGGCCACTCAGCAGGGGTGAGAGCAGCAGTTTCATGTGAAAAAGCTACATCAATGCATACCTTCTACTAAATAGCTTCACGCATTGCATCGCACAGAACAAAGCACAGTATGGGTCTGCTCTCCACATGGGGATATTGATTATATGATGGTAAATTCATCTCATTTTCACTGGCATTAAAATGGGTTTAATTATGGGTTTAATATTTATACTGTTGCATCTGCAGTAGATTTCTGAAATTGTTTGAATTGAAGTTTTAATGTAACCCCATACGGGAAAATGTAAGATTTTCCAGGAGAATAAATCTTATTGAGAGAGGGCTAGATTTTCCTTCAGGCACAGTGGGATTGAGGTAACAATCTTCTTCCACATGACAATTGAACCATAGTTGCCCCCTAAAATTCAGATCAGATTTTCCACATGTGCTCCATTATTTTCTGCACCAGTGTTTTATCCTCAATAGGCCTACATGTCCTTGATTCTGCATGTGAGAGGTCCCATAAAAGCCAGTTACTCTTTTGTCTTTACTCAGCCTTTAAAATAGGTTCCTCTGATTGAGATGAGATAGATATTGTGTGTGTGTGTGTGTGTGTGTGTGTGTGTGGGGGGGGGGGGGGGTGGGGGGGTGGGGGGGTTGCATTCCAGACACAATCTGTCTCCCTGTTTTCCCTCTGGATCTGGAGAAAAAAAGAGAGCAAAGAAGATTTTAATTGCTCTCCTCTCACCCACATCCACATTCATAAGCTCATTTTGCTCTTTTCAGGAAGGGGTGCAGGGGTGTAAAACGGCAGGATTTTATTTTATTATTTTGGGGCGAGGGGAGATTCTATCATGGGATGGGGCACATTTGGGAAAAGGATGGTGATGGAGGATAAAGGGATGAGGCAGAGAGATTGGTGTTTGTGTGTGCATGTATGAAGCCGTCTGTGCTTGTGTGTGAGTGTGTGTGTGCGCGTCTCATGGGGAGAGGACGACTAGAGAGGGCCTCAAATCCTCTGGGAGTCTGTGATTTGGATGGAAATGAGGAATTGGGACTGGGGGAGTATGAAGCAGAGGTGGAGGAGGGAGAAAAAGACAAGCTGGAGGATGGTAGGGCAGAGAAGGTAGAGGAAGAGGAATGAAAAGGGCAAATTAATGCTGGGGTGCAGCAAAAAGTCACAATTATACAATGTGAGGAAAGACAAGTACATTCTTGTTCTTGGCAGTTCTCTCTCCAGCAAACAGCAGAATAGTCCTTGAAAGCAGCAAAATGTGGCTCTCGATTGATCAAAACCGTTATTTGAAATAATTACGCCTGTAAGTTTAAAAGAAAAGAGAATCTGGACAAAACATGCTGACCGGTTTCAACACAGCGTAGTCGGTGGGATTCTGAAGGGATGCTTTCATGTATGTGTATCATTTTATATATATATAGTTTCTTAAGCTAACAAAGCAGAAATGTGAACTATCCACATGTGGCTCCATGTTTAAATACACATCTTTCTGGCTAACAAAAGATGGGGGGTTCATTGTAGAGGATCTTTGCCACATATGTTGAACATGTCACGCAGTGTCATTATGTAAAGCTGCTAGTTAGTAATAGTTCCATCATTATAATAGTTTATAGCTTTAGAGCATGATTCGTGGCATAAGCTGCTCTTAAAATATCTTTTTGGGATGCACAAGAGAGCAGAGAGAAACAGAAAAGTGGGGGAGAAAGGAGGTAAAGGAGTGGAACTCCCAAAGGTGGCGTCCTGGATGCTGGGAGGCCTCAGAGGACCCTGGGATGATTGTCTGTGACCTTCCCCCTCCCCTTGCACTTTTCAAGGGTAGACTGTGGCATGTCTGTCTTTAAGCCCTTCAACATTACGATGTAGCATAGCAACGTGCATGTGTGCATTTTGTTGCTAGGTGTGGTAGGGTGTCTGAGTATCTGAGTCTGTGCCTTGTGTTGTGTGTGTGTGTGTGTATGTGTGTGTGAGTGGAATTGATCTTGAGCTAATAATTTCCCCCTGCTGGATTTAAGAGACACCTTCTTGTTTAAACAGCGCTTTCTAACAGATCTTCTCTATTTCAGTAAACCAACATCTTATGTATATTTCAGCAGCTGTACCCAGAGGCAGATGACTTAACCAACCAGGAGGTGCAGAGAAAAACACACATTAAAACACAGAGTGGAACAGAGAAGCGCCAGATTAGTCCTCATTATGCAGCATTAATGATCTATAATCAGCTCTTAATCCAATATCTTTACCTCACTTTATTAACGAGCCACACGTTCAAGACTGGATTAGACTGCAAATACTGACTGTGAGAGATCTCAATAAACAAGAACGAAAAGATGTATTATGACTCCATTTTAAAATATAACAACTTTATTCTGAAAATATGACACATTTTATTCTAATGAAATTATGACTATCTCAGACTTTTGGCTCTTTATTCTGAATACTTAGTTTCTTGTAAAATTAATGTATAATTATTACTTTCTTTTGAATATTAGGTATGACAATGACATCATACTTGTATGAACTATTGACAACATGATGTTGTACAGTATGTGTGACAACAATCAGGAGTTTGGTTTTACTGGAGAAAACACTCGGAAACAAACCATTTTAAATCCACTCATGGTAGTTACCACATGGCATGTACATTTAAATATAAGTTTCTTTTTTCATATGTATCTATCTCTGTAACAATAGAGCAATTAGTTAAACCAGGATTTTCTTTTGTGAATCTGCTTTCTGTGCGAGGAGCTGTTTGAGTCATTATTGGCAAAAGTGTTGGTTGTGACCCAAATCATCACTTTTTCAAATTTGAATTTCCGTTTTCTTTAAGAGAGTTTTTGGTCGGTTCATTACATTACATTTAGGCATTTAGCAGACGCTTTTATCCAAAGCGACTTCCAAATAAGGGCTTTACATAAAGTGCATAGAACCATGATGGAAAACAACAAGATGTCTCATCAAACTTG
>JAVQJD010014354.1:0-15231 GCA_036023655.1 Nannoperca australis
GAATCTTGTGGTTGTTAGAAAGAATCCAGCAGAGGGCTTCTGATAAAGTGTCGAAGAGTTTAGGGCTGCTCTTGCAACCGAAAGCGAGTCTGACTGCAAAATAGTAAGCACCTCGCCAAAATATCCCCAGAAGTCCGGGTGGATGGGAAGGACTTTGAAAGTGCTAGTGATGTCGGCTTTGGAGAGCCACGATCCTTTACCGGCGAGTTTGATAAGGGCGATAGCGTGATTAATTGTGGCGTAATGGAGAGAATATTCTTCGCTCGGGATCAAGCTGTTGATGCTAGGGATAATGCTGCCGTGTGGCGCCGAAAGATCGATGATGAGGCGTTTTTTCTTGGAGTACTTCCTGGTTGCTATCCCGATTAGACTAATACGGAAGTTAGGGAATGGGGGACGAACGAAAGGGCCGATCATGAAGCCGTTTTTAACTTCCTTGGCGAGCAAAAAGTCAACTGACTCGGGCTCGTTTAATGCAGAATGGAGATTTTTGCATTGAAAAAGGCAGGGCGGAAAACCTGGGATGGAAACCTTCAGTAAATCCCCTTATGAGGAACTCGATGAAGGCTGGATCGGGGTGGTTACAGAGAGCTGCCTCTAATGCGGTGATGTTGATGGGTGTCGACGGATGCTTACCTAATTGTTAAAGTTGCTGCAAATGGACCGACCTGCTTGCTGCATGATGGGCCAGCCTCTTTTGTCTGCCCCATTAGTCATAGGAAATATGACGGACGTGGCTGGTGGTGCCCGCTTGGGCAGTAGAGATGGTGGAGGTGCCGCCGATGAGTGGCGAGAGAAAACCGAAGGCCTAGTTTGGGCCTGGTGTGACGTAGCAAGGGCGGGGATGGAGCATAGGGATGCTGGGTGAGCAGCAGCATCGCAAAGGGGGCAAGATCGGGCCGTGCAAGCGGCAAAAATGCGACAGTAGATTTCATTATCAAATGAGCCCCAATAAGTGTCCTTGTTAAACTGCTGGAGACGTGCGGGGGACGAAGCGGAGGGCCAGTAGTAAGACGGCGGCCATGTACTCGTCTAATTCTTGACGGCGGTTGGGGAACCGAGAGCAGAGAACATCTCTAAAGAGAGAGAAAGCGTAAGCAAATTTGGTGGCGGTGAGTTCCCTGGAATGGGTGGCTTTTTTCTCCTTGGGTTGGAGTTGGCCGTTGTCGGCAGGTGGTTCGTAAAGGGAGGGATTAATCAAATGAGCGAGGTCTATGTAGTTACTGTCCAAAAGCTGCTTGCAGAGATTGTGGGGAACCGGGGAAGGACGGGAGACCAAGGTGTTAGGGCAAGGGACCGGGGGCTTGGCTATACTCAGTGTGAAGTTGGTCGTAGCCTGCGAGGCTGGAAACGGCTGAGGTGGGGGGGCGACGGAAGCCAAAGGGGGGGCTTGCGGCCAAGCCCAAGGAATAAGGTTCAATGCCTGGAGGAAGGGGGGTCCCGGCAGCCCGGTGCCGGGGTCCCCAAACGGCGTAGGCTGATGGGCGGCTGGGGGCGCCGGCATCCCATTGCCAGACGCCCCAGCGAATGCTAGCTGCTGTAATTGCTGGAGGTCGATGCCTGGGAGCGCTGGCATCCCGGTGCCATACGCCCCAGCTGATACTAGCTGCTGTAATAGCTGGAGTTGGGTAGCCTGGGGTGCTGGCATCCCGGTGCCAGGCGCCCCGGCTGACTCCAGCTGCTGTAATTGCTGGGGTTGGGTAACCGGGGGCGCTGGCATCCCGGTGCCAGGCGCCCCAGCTGATGCTAGCTGCTGTAATAGCTGGAGGTGGGTGGACTGGCCCTTTAAGGGCGGCGCTGACGTCACGGCAGTCGTCGCAGGTGTGCGTCATGACGTCACCCGGAAGCGCGTTGCCGTGAACGGCGCGCTTGTGGCTAGCCGCCATGAGAGTGTTGAAAAGTTGTGCTTTGTTGGCCGTTCTGTAAAAACGGATTCCTTTATCCTGTGAATCTTGTGGAGAGAGGCTACTGTCCAGTCTGAGATCTTAGAAGAAGGCTGATCGTCATGGGACCTCACTGGAGCATGGTGGCGGCGGGACCGTGTATGGGCCGACACTCAGGAGGGACGAAGGCCGGAGATCCTGGTACGCGATGGAGTCGGGTGTCGCGGCGGTGGCTGGGGTGCACTGCCCTCGCGGTCGCCCTTCCCCTCTTCTCTGGGGGGGTAGGTGGACCAGGAGGTGAGGAGGAGTTGTCGGATGAACAGTAAAGGTCTTGTGACTCCCGGAGAGACAAACCGGGCGGAACATGGACCCTGGACGGAACGGTGTGTGAATGAGTCGGACTCACCCATTTCCTGGATGGCTTTTGCGCTGAGGAGAACGGTGTTCGGCTCCTGACCCTGGAGCTGCCAGTGTGGAACGCTGGATACTTGAAGCGGAGAATAAGTTGTCGTCCGACGGGGAGAGGGACACAAAGTCCATGGCACCAATGAGGTACGTAGCTGTAGCGTTGTGATGATGATGCTAGTGACGCGCAGTAATGGCGCAGTAACTAGAGTGAAACGAGGGGACGGTTAAGGATGGTATTTATACTGATGTATGGCGGTTAATGTAATTGGGGTGTGATATCATATCAAATGGGTCCTGCTCCCAAAATTTCGCTAAATAGCAACAATTAAGACTGCTCTGGAAAAATCTAGTAAGTCAAAGATTATTTTGTCCAAAATCTGCCAATGATTACATAACATTACATTTCTAGGTATTTCTTACATTTTTTTGTTTAATGTGACCACGATATGTACTGACCAGGACATTTTACAGTGCAAAAATCAAACTTGTCTAAAACTTGACAAGTTTGTCAAGTGCTCTCTGGTGGACAAGTTATGTAATGGAGACACTGTTTCTAAATGACTTCGTACAAACAGTGCCTTTGGTTTCTTGTGAGGTATCAGCTAACATTTAAGCAGATACTGACTTATATACACTAGCAATACTGTTTATCAGCCATGAACATGTACATGCCAGGCACTAGTAGAAACTACATTGTTTAATTTCCTTTGCGTGCACTGCTTCCCCTCTTTTAGATTTTTTCATTTTGACTAGAGCTTGAGCATTTAAACAAAGAACTACATAACATAAATAAGAAGTGCTCTTGGTGGCACAAACCATCAAATATGTTTGACATGGTCCAGGCCTGCAGAAACATTGTGATATGTTAGGAGTGTACACAGTATGATTCACAGTGTGATTTGCTGGTCTTGGGAGAGATTTGCATTTGTATTTATGATCTGAAAATAAAAGGCTTTGCAACAGTCAATTACAGCTGAACAAAGCCTTTTATTTTCAGATCATAAATACAAATGCAAAGAGACACTGACAAAGAGGGCTTTGTGTCTCCAAACAAACTCCTTGGACATTTTAGGTAGTGTATTCAGCATAAACAACTGGAATGATGAGCAAATTATCTCCATTCAAACTAAGACAAATTCTGATTATCAAGTTTTTAACTTTTCACAGCCAAACCAAAGGAGCGTACACATGTGTACCCTGTAGCTTTAAGAAGAATTCAGATTTTTGTAACAGCTTACACAGTCACAGAGGTCTTACGTAATATATCCATGTATGCCAAATATGATATAATTGGTCTTTCTGTGTTTTATTTTTGTCAGGGAAGAACTTATTTAGCATTTATTTCAGATTCACTACGTGCCAGCTTGAGCCTTTATTTGCGAATGCTGATAAGTGACAGTGGTCCTGTTGGTGCTTCACCTGCTCTTTGTCTTCAATAGCTTCTCCACCTTCCTACACATTAGAAGTGATCTAAGCTCAAAGCCCAGGATGCTGTCATATGTTCATGCTATGTTTACAAGAACCTTAAAATAGGAACTCAAAATATCCTTAAAGTTTTGAGTTTCGCTGACAGAATTTTTTTTCTGTATTTACAGAAACAATGCATTAGCCTGAAATGTAATTTAGTTTAGTTGATAACAAATGAAGTTTTAAAGACTTTTTCCAATGTGGTAAAGAGGTGGAGTCCAGGTGACAAAATGGCAATATACTACAAAAATAAAACTACACAATCAATAGCTACATCATAAATCAAACTTTGTTTAGCATAAGCTGTAACTTTTTTTTTGACTTTTTTAACTTGACTGATTTATTAAGCTGCTTACTTGTTAATATGCAAAGGTAACTTACTGCAATTTATCAAGAGATGGAAGACCTTTTGAAAAAAGAAAACGATCCTATTACAATATGACACAATAAACTTGAAAATTGTGCGAATGGGGTAAATTAGAAATGGCTATTGGCTATGCTGATTAGACTGCACACTGAACTGCACAGTCAGAACTGTTTTTGCAATGAATAGCTCTTGTAAAAAAAGTTGAATATTACATGACAACATCAGGGCTGGAGGCAGGATTATTGAAATTCTTAATTCATGATTCGAAGTTCCTCCAACACACCCATTAAGACACAAGGCTTGTTTGAAATTTTCATATTTAATCATTCAGTTATATTATTGTTAAATTATATAGGATACAAGCTTACTTTGTGTGGCCAAGAATAACATTTTAATGCAGAAATACAGATTTCTATATTTATATCTGGCCTAAAATTGAAACATCCCGATCCTAAATTTACTGGAATCTGCCTATAAAATACCAACAATGTTTGAGTTTTTTTTAGAATGTAAAGTCTTCATTTGAGTTTGGTTAACAAAAACATGATTGCTGGACAGCAGAGTGCAGATTATTGATGGTGTGGAGGAAGGTGAGCTGAGTTTTACAGCCCAACACCCCTGAAGCTGTTGAAGAAAAAGAAGCAGGTGGAAAAACTGTCCAACCAATAAGACATCCTTTAGTCAAAATCCAATATGTCCTTGATATGTTTGCAAACTTCAGTCTAAGCCCAGCCCCAGGAGCTCCTTCTGTGTGAGTGGGCTTGAATACAGCAGAGCCCTCCAGCCCCAGCTGGCTACTGAAGTGACTGCGGAGACGGCTACTTCACAGCACATCAATCCCCTTGAGGTTGTTACTGTGAGGCAGTTAGCGCCGCGGCTGCTGGACACTGTCACCAGCAAACAATATATTGTGTGGCCACCCGAGAGAGAGAGGGAGATAAAGGGAGACAGAGGACAGCAGACAGAGAACGAGAGAGAGAGATCATTAAATATGATCTGGGGTTAAGTGAGAGGCACATTAGGGCCGTGCTTAAATCACAGACAACGAGCTGCGGTCGACACAACAGCACTACGGACGCACATTCCACTGATTGACGTCCGATTTGATGGGGAAAGAGGAGGCGCAGAGAGAGAGACAGAGAAAGAGAGAGAGTGTTTGCACAATGCACATATGTTGGGTGGGTTGGAGGTGGCTGATATTAAAGCAACTTATCTTGCTCTTCCCTCTGGGTGGAGGGAAATGGAAGAAAAAAGGGGGACCTGAGGAGAGAGGAGGGTGAGATAATTCGCAGTTGGATTTTTTTTTCAACCCCCCCTGCAATCTCAGTCAATTACACAAGTCCCATAATTCAATAGAGCAAAACAAGGAAGTTGCCGGGGAATTCTAATTTAATTTAAGAACATTTATCCAAACAAATTAGACAAGTTGTGACATTAGAAAAGAAACTGGCAGTAGAGAAATGAGCGCTCGGCAGTACATCAGCAGGCTCGTGTGTACAGATGCAGAAAGGCAGTAACAGCAGCCAGCACCTGTGACGAATAGCATGGCGGACAAACTGTAATGTGGCTAATATCTCCAGGCTGGGCTGTGTACTGTACAGCAGCAGCAGCAGCCGGCTCTGCTGCCTGCAGCCGCCGGGCCCCTGCAAGCGCTAATGTTTTATTTTGTCTTTGAAACGGCCAGGCTCGTTTTTCATCACCATCACTGTCAATGAAACGTTATTCATTGTCAAGCTAAGCTCTCTCAGTCGCGCAGCTATCTCCGCTAACCCAGCAATGAACTCCTAAATCACTGCAGACTAGGATTTGAATATTTCACCACATAATTGGAGCTTTAACCTAATCTAGGGGCACGGAAGCTCCTCTTCTGTTTCCGACGAGGAGGACTCAAAAGGCGCATCAGGATCCAATCGCTTGTAATAATGAGGAACTTCTCACAGTCTGTGAGCAAGCATAATTACCACTGATCCAGATTAAGGCTTTATCTGAGGCCCGACTGCCACTCCAACAAACAGCAAACACTGGCTTATATCATAACTAAGCAGCTAGAGTTTTGCTATTATGTCCCACTATTTTCAGCTGTGTATTTTGCCTCAATGCAGACTGTTTATTTTGTAAAATCAGGAAGTGTCTCGAGGGAGAGGGAATGAGATGAGGGTGGAGTAGAGGGGTTAGAGCGATTAGGAGCTTTGTGTTGGGACTGAAAGGGGAAAAATAAAGAGTTATGGAGATGGAGGCTTACTGTACATTGAAACGGCAGCATACAGCTGCACACAGCAGAAAGCTAATAGTTACGCTGTATTCCAATTTGCTCCATTTGAGCATCTCTTACCCATCTCCGCTCCAAAGTTTATTGTCAGTGACTGAATGAGTTTCATTACTGCAACAAGAGAGACATTACTGCACATTATGGCTGCTCAGCCGATTTGTTTATCTAGTATAAACAGTATCTTAAATGATTGACAAGTGTCATGAGATTTCCAGAACTAGCACCACTAAATCATTAAACATACCCCCCACCTCCCTCCTGCACTCAAACACTACCTACAGAAGACTGTTTGTGGAGCGTCTGTGTCAATCACAGCTCGACTCTAATCTATATGTAAGTCAGCTTGAAAACAAACACATTAGACGCCGTCAACGCCCTGCACAATGCTGTCATGCCTAGGTGTCAGTCAAAGCGCCGCTACCTCTGCTTGCTATCAAGCGATCAGCTGTCCTGCAGCTCCAACCGTTTGCCTGTCAAAGCATCACAAAACTCAGCCGAACAAGGGTTTGCAGAATCAGTACTCGCTCTAGAGGTTTCCTCGACATTTGTACGACCTCCAACTTTTGCACTGTGTTATGACAAGTGCAGAACCGTCCCTCAGGCGAAAGAGAAGCTTGTTGTCACTCAGATGAGGGGAACATACAGTCCTATTGATACAGGGTCGGCCAATTTGAGACTGGACCGGCAAGGGCCAGATGTGTCCAACTGACGAGATTCTTCTTCAAGGTCCTGCGTGGATTAGCATCCCCTCGCTATCTGGCCTTTCATGGGTTGTTAGTTTAGCGCTGGGCCAGGCGTTTTGAGGGTTTGAGGGAGGTTCAGGGACGGTACAGAACTCTCGACCTTGACGTCTGCTGGGAGAAGACAGGGGTAATAAAGCCTTCACAAACCCTGACAAGCATGCTTGACACTCAGCTTAGCTCCATCGCACATCGACGCACGAATCTGACGCTTCCAAACCCAGTCTGATATATGGAAGCAAATAATGTCGGGCTTGAGTTTGTGTCAGCCTCAAACAGACTGATGGGCAGCTGCCTGGCTGGCAAGCATTTCCCTGATGAGGGATGATGTTTGCAGCTGCAACGTCTTCCAGTCCTGACATCTCTTTTTTAATTTCTCCACTCGTTGTTGCAACATATAAAAACTGGGCTTTTTACCATCTGATATTCGTCTCACCAGAAGCGGCTGGAAGTCGTGATGTGTCAGTTGCACTGGGCTATTATGATGCATGTTTTTTGCCTGTCTTTCCATCACACTTAATGTCCAATCAATAGCTCTTGAGAGAAGAAGAAAAGAAAGTGTTGATGAGGATTGGCCTGGACAGTCAGCGGTGTACATCTGAGCTCTCGAGCTGCATTAGACAGGGATTTAGAGTACAGTACAAGAGATTGATTATCATTATGAGCTCTGCACTTGCGGCTAGTTTACAAGACCAGATCAGAGAAGCATACGGAGCCATGAGCAAAACAGGGTCATGGAGTCAAAGAAACACTGTAGCTCTGTTGTGTTTATGATTCAACACTTATTGATCTACTGTATAGATGTATATTTGAAGAAAGGTATTTTTTTAGGCACCACAGGACAGTGAACTCACCGTGGTGTATTTGCCAAGCTGGCAGAGCGAGGGGAAGGTTTCTTGATGGGCCTTACGAATCTTTTCAATGATGGTCTCCAGCTCGGCTGTCAGCTCGTAGCTCTCTGCCAGCTCCGGCTTTGGGCTCTCCTTCTTCTTCTTATTCCGGTCATTTCGAACAGCTGAAGGAGAACAAAGGATTAGGATTAGCGTCAACAATGTTTTGCAAATGAATGTCGTGATCATAGAAGAAAATGAGGTTGTTGGTGGACTGGAACAACATAAAAGACAACTTGAGGAACAACAGAACTTTGTTGCTAGTAAGCATTTTTTTGGTTACTGTTAAGAGATGCAGCAATGTTATAAACTGAGACCTAATATAAGGACAGAAAGTTTCTAGCTGCAGTCTGCTCTGTCAGCTCAACCAGCCTCTGTCAGCTTAGTGCCACTGGCAAAGTCTCAAAAAGGGAGAAAACAAAAGTGTCTATGAACACTCAAGTGCTTCACAGTGGCTTCTGTGATGTGTATGGCCATTCTCAATTAATTAACATGATCAGTTTCCTCTTGGAGCTATTTTGGGGCTTTCTTTATGTGACTCATCGGGGTATGTTGAGGTCTGAAGTGTAAACTAATATGACAGTGGGTGTAGGTATGGTTTTAGAAGTCAGAGCGACAAAATAAAGTTACAGGTACAATTTTCATCAATGCAGTATTATATTTTCATTTAATGTTACTTTATACTTCTACCCACTACATTTCAGACCATCCTCAGAGATTAGGTGAGACACAGTCTTGTTGATGCTATTCCACTGATTGACAGTTAGTGACCATAACATACCAAAGAAATGTAGGAAATTGACTGCAAGCGAGCAAACTCGGATGTACAAACAATGTATGTTTTAAATTCCTCCAAAATCTGACTTTGCAAAGGTTTTATGAGGAAACATTTTATTAAGCATCAAGGATATACAGAGTGCATTTTGGTGAGAAACAGGGAATGTGAAAAAAACTCCTTTTAATATTGCTGTAAGTGTATAACGGTAATTGAAGTAATCTAGATGAGCTCAGTCAATCTCTCTTGATTTTGACAGCTGGACAGTAAGCGGACACCGTGTCATACACACAAGAATACACAACATGTAGAAATGCCTTTTAAAAAAAAGGAAACCGGTGCAGATGCCCTTAGGAGAGAGTCCCGCTGTACCAAACAGGCAGGAGCTACAACAAAGCCCAGGTTGCTGTGCTTGTTGTGCGTAAAGTGTACCCTGAGAGACTAGAATCCACAGTTCTTTTGCTTCATTAGGTGCAGATCTTTGAAGTCGTACACAGCAGGGGAATTCAAACAAACCAGCCAGGTTTATTACTCAACACACAGAATGATCATCCCAACATCAAGTCTCTGATCAGCTGCAAACTCCTCTTTAAAATAATGAGTAGAAACGGAGGAAAGGAACTGGGCCCACTGTCAGCGCTGAGACACTCAAGGGACCTTCCTTGGCTGACAACACAACAGTCACATCCGTTGCCCCAGTTTACAATGATACCTGCACCAAAGCCACCCTGTGATCCCATATTGCACTAAGATGGTTGAATGGGAAAAGCGGAGGATAGCTGAGCGTGGGTTGGGTTTTATTCCTGGTACAGATACAGTAGTGGTATGCAGCTGTGTAGAGCTTCAAGGCGTTATAAAATCAGCAAAAAAGCTTTCCTTCCATTTGGTTTGCCATACTAACAGGGTCTACTTTGCAGTTCTGTAGCCAGCTGTACACATTTTGTTGAATAAACATAATTAGTTGAAACTGCATTGAGAGAAATGTTTTACAATAACAATAGATCAATGAATATGTGTAATTGTACAATACCTGCCCAGCAGCAAACAACAGACAGACAGTTAGCTTAATGGTGAACACAGTGGAGCACTTAGCAGCTAAAGAGACAGGTCTTTTTCTCAGGTGGGGACCAAAATGATGACAGCCCATTGTTCCGAAATCCCAATAGTCCAAAAAATGTCACATTGGACCAAAACCCCATTTGCCCAACAGCCCATTGTCCTGTGAATGCTCTTTCAGTCCAATAGGACATTTTTTCAGACTACTGGGATTTTGGAATAATAGGCCGACATCTAGGCTAAACACACGCTGGACCTATCTGTGAACTGGACGCAAAGGGATTAAACAGATTCTGACTTTGGGTAAACTGAATATTTCCTGATGGTTGGCATAACTTTAACATAAGTCCTGATGCTAATGCTAACATCCATCTGCTACCTTTCCCACCACCACTACCAGTCCAGTTGATGGTCAGAGTGGTTATGCTATAGACCGATTATAATTGTTATCCTCATAATCAGGCATTAACCCCTGAGGGAATCTACCTCAAATATCTTTGCTTTGTATCCTTAAACTAGTCTCTCCTGATTGAAATGATGAGCATTAACTGCATCAACACATTTAATTAAAGATACACACATCTTATTCAAACAGCTGGGATCCTATCAAAATATGTCAGTACTTTCAAATGCACATAATCTCAGAGCCAAATCTGTCACAACCAGGGAGTTCATATATTTATGGACACGCAGGACATCTTACAGCCTCCACATCATGGGACCATCACAGTGCATCAAAATGAAAGATGAGACTATAATTTTCTGTTTCAGAGAATTAAACTGAACGTTTTGTTCAGCCATGGCCTCATGCTGATGACTGTCACTGCTAAGAGGCAGCAGTAATGTGCTTATATTAATCTGTCCATATGTTTTGACCTACATCTGTGACCTATATGGCAATAAGGGGAGTAATGTACGTAGACTTCCCACTAAAATAACTGTGATTATACAGTGACAATGTAAATTACTTCATTAGAACAGACTCAAATGGGATTCAGATAAACACTAACAATAACTACATTTACCTTAAAGAGATCAAAAGCAGGAGCACTTTATAAAGTGTTACCATCAAATTTTTATGGTATTTCCTGCGTAATACAATAATCTTCAAAGATGTAACATGAAACCAGGAAAGTGATCTTGACCTTGTGTGTCATCATAATTTAGAGTCAGTGTGGGGGCAGTGGGAGGGGTTTGACTGACAGAGGATAGAGAGCCTTGGGCCTTGTCCTATCTGCTGCTCCACAGAGAAAAGCTGCTATCACTTAACACAACGGCAGCAAATAAAAGCAGACAGTGATTCCGACTGGAGCAATAAACGCCTGCCCTGAATCTCTCCAGTGCACACAAACCAAACACGTATGGTTCCAATATTGGCAATTATTATAAAATCAGATACAGGAATCTAAACAAGAAATGAGAAAGAGAAAGAAAAATCAAGAAAACACTTTGAATAAATGTTTAAATTGGGGACAAAAGTCTTCACATGAGATAAAGATGCATGAAGATGCATTTACAAAAATATCACAGTGTGAAATTGTTGTTTTCACATGTTCAGTTTTCCATTTCATGCATGAAATATCTAGATAATCACATGTGCCTACATCATGTGAAGTGAAGCTTCTATAAGCTAATTCACATCTACTTCACGCTGGTACAAGTGGCTCAGTGTCCTATATTTAAATGATATTGCATCTCCTCCCTCTCTATGATGGCTGGGTTTTCACTCTGCCTTCCAATGCGGCTGTTTAGGACAACTACAAACAAGGTCAGACAACATGTCGTACTAACTAGTTGTCTTTGAGCATGACCTGAATCTTACTCGTCCAAACTAGGATGGAGGATTTTCTTACTGTCATGGCCAAAATGGCACAGCAAAAAAGGACATCTTTTTATCCTGATCACAATGTTTAGAAAAGAGCATCTAAAAGAGCAACGCTTGATCTCCAAGCTCTCGCTAACTCTATACAAATGCTGCTGTCAGTGGGTTAGTGACTTCAACAGCAGAGGACAGACAGTGGTGGTGGGGTGAGGACAAAACCAGGCCGTCCTCTCTATACACAAAAAGTCCAAAACACTTTGCCCCATGGAAGGGGGGATGGCACTGAATAATGGTATAGAAAGGGGGGTGGTGCGTGCGTGTGTGTATGTGATTTGTCATTTTGTGGTGACAAACTGTGTCTGGTGAGGGGGTTGCAGTCCACACAGAGGCTGGCAGGCCCTGAGATGTGATTTAGTAAGACAGCGATGTGTCAAGTGCACCCCCACCCAGGGCAATCAATTACCACTGCACTCCAACCAAATTACAGCAAGCATGAGCAGATACATCCAAATGATGCATTGGACAAGAGGCCATGAAAATATATGGCTTTTTAATACCCACAGAAGGTGCAGAGGGAACCCATGCAGCACAGGGTCTCTCATCATAATGTAGTGCCTGTGATCACTACTCCTCACTTCCACATGAAAAGTTTATCTTTACTGGTCTGTAAGTTTCTGTTTGACTTCTTGGATCCTGCATTCAAAAATGGGAAAGAAATATGATCCAATAAGCCCGGTTGGAATGTTGGGGGTATCGTGGCATTGGGGTCGATCAGATCAGTCAAACCACATTTGGACGTGGTCAGGCTCACATTGTGATTGGATCTTAGCTAGGTGTAAATGCAATCTGTGCTAACCTAACACATTCTTAAGAAAAAAATCTGGCCAACAAATCCACCTCTTCCTGCTGACTCAGACTACATCCACACAAATACATTTTGTTTTAAAACATTTGCTATGCTTATGCCTGGCATCCACACTAAAACGGAGTAGTATTGGGTTAATGAGAGCACTGTAATTGAAACAACAACTGTCTGCTGCTGCTGTAAGCAAGGTTAATGAGAACTTTAAAGAAGATTGAACCAAAACAGTAAATGTGTGGGCTGTCAAACCAAAAATGTTAGCTAAAAGATGCTAAAAGGCAGTGTAGAGCTGAACCGGACTACATCTGTGGGTTCATCAACTTTCACATTATACCAAGTCATTTGGACCATTAATATTAAAATATTGATTAGTGCTGCTCAAAACCTTCTATAAAGTACGGTGGCCCTGAAGTGCAGATCACAAACGCAAATCGGAAAACACAACACATTAACAGAAAACACAACACATTAACGAAAACACAACACATTAAGAGAAAAAACAACACATTAACAAAAACACAACAGATTAAGAGAAAACGGAAAGGGTAGGTACTCCTACCGGAAGACGTGGGTGCCTATTAACAAGGATATGTACCTAGCTGGTCTCGCACACATACAAGCGGCAATTAGTTCAATTGGTAAAGCACCCGCTTAGCATACGAGAGGTACTGTGTTCAACTCCCACATTATCCAATGATTTTCGTTTTAATCAGCTTACGGAGCTTTACCGCCACCTGTAAAGAGACAGACAGCGTGTCCAATCAGCAACGACCATAAGAACCCTCCCTTTCCGTTTTCTGTTAATGTGTTGTGTTTTCATCAACACAAAACACAACAAATTAACATAAAACACAACACCTTAACACAAACCGGAAAGGGAGGGTTTTTATGGTCGTTGCTGATTGGACGCGCTGTCTGTCTCTTTACAGGTGGCGGTAAAGCTCCGTAAGCTGATTAAAACGAAAAACATTGGCTAATGCGGGAGTTGAACACAGTACCTCTCGTAGGCTAAGCGGGTGCGTTACCAATTGAGCTAATTGCCACTTAGACCAGTTAGCTACATATCCTTGTTAATAGGCACCCACGTCTTCCGGTAGGAGTACCTACCCTTTCCGTTTTCTCTTAATGTGTTGTGTTTTTGTTAATGTGTTGTGTTTTCTCTTAATGTGTTGTGTTTTCGTTAATGTGTTGTGTTTTCTGTTAATGTGTTGTGTTTTTGTTAATGTGTTGTGTTTTCTGTTAATGTGTTGTGTTTTCGTTATTGTGTTGTGTTTTCCGATTTGCAGTTGTGATCTGCACTTCAGGGCCACCGTAAATCAGTCCTATCTTTTTCAATATTATGATGAATAATATATTTAAGGATGTAAATAGAGATATAAGTGTTTCATTATATGCAGATGATAGGGCGATCTGGAAAAGAGGAAGAAATGTAAAGCATGTGATTAAAATCTTTACAGAAAGTTGAAAGGAAACAAATTCCTTGTATGTGTAAACCTACTTGGCAATAAATCTGGTTCGGATTCTGAAGTTGGTCATATAACTGGGGTTTCATCATGCTACATGTTGTTTACATGAAAGAAGTTCCGATGAACTTCAACTTGTTTTTGACCTTTATAAAGAGTGTCAACATTCAATTATTTTGGGCTGTGGCTTGATGAAACACATAGAATTCACATATAAAGGACATAGTAAGAAAAAGTAAGAAATTAAGTATGATTGGGGTGCTGGTAAAATATCACTATTAAATATATATCAGGCATTAATTAGATCCACTGTTGATTATGGGTGTATAGTTTATGGAACTGCATGTCAAACAACATTACAAAGATTAGACAGAGTTCAGAACAGAGCACTGAGTTTATGTCTGGCGGTATCAGAACAACTCCAATAAATGCTCCATTAGTGGAAGCTGGTGAGATACCATTACATAGTGGGTACGACTAAAAGGATGTGGAAAATAACACCACACCACTCAGGTTTTAAGTGAATGCTGGGAATATACAAAGGATAAGAATGGCGGAGGTTTTGGGTGGAATATAAGTACGATTACAGAAAAGATGGGTCTAAAAGGGCTAAATAACCATCCATGGTCTTAAGTAATGTTCCTCCATACATCCTTCCAGATCCATACAATAATGTACACTGTCTGGAAGCAAAGAAGAACTGGTCAGTATCAGATAACATGCATAGTGTTGTTAAAGACCATGTTCAAAGACAATTCCATAGGCTTTTGACAATATATACAGATGGTTCAAAGAATCCTGATGATGTGCATGTGGGTATTGGTATATATACAGTGTTGGGAAGGTTTCTTTTTAAAATGTAATAGGTTACAGATTACTAGTTACCCTGTTTAAAAAGTAATAAGTAATGTAACAATTTTGATTACTTCATTAAAGTAATGTAATTTATTTTATTTGATTACTTTAGTTTAACAAATGTTTTAAACTGGGTTAATAAAGCTGAAAAGTCCTAAAGTATACATTTAAACCAGGCAGTGTAAACCTCCTAACAGTTCTCAACACAGATTACTGTCTCCCCCAGTGTAGCCTAACATATGCATGTTGTAATTATTATGAAATAAAGTGATATTCTATATAGAATACGGTTTACACCCAATGATCAACCATGTTAATGTGTGTTTTATATTAAATATAATTTGGAGAAGTCAAATCACATCCAGGCCAAACCA
>JAVQJD010014364.1:0-15702 GCA_036023655.1 Nannoperca australis
TTCTTTAAAGTTAAGACTAGTTTAAAGTCATCTTCATTGAAAAGTACAGTGCTTTTCCTTCAAAAATAAGGACATTTCAATGTGACCCCAAACTTTTGAACGGTAGTGTATATATTATAAATTATATTTATTTGTTATTATAAAGTGCCACACATTTTGTTTAAAACCTTATGGTAACCACAACAACAGAAACATGTTGCCATTGTCGCCCAGTGCTGGCTCATGGTGGGAATGTTGGGTCTTTGTAAATATAATAGTTGGTCTCGACCTGCTCCATATGAAAAAGTGCCATGACATAACTTTGTTAACTGAAACTGAAAATTGAATTGAATTGAATCGAATCATCTTCAGCCGACGCATTAGCTGTGCTAGTGGTTGCAGGGAGCAGTTAACGTTTTTCATGATGATCAAAGAAGTACACAGATTAAGAGTTATCTCTTTAAACTGACTTTTTGTGGCCATTTTCAGTTGCTATTTTTTATGAATGTAGTTAGTTGTAGGTAGCTAGCTAGCTAGTTATGTAGAAAGGTGACATTCTTAATCCTGCCTACAAAGCTCTGATTGGGTCAGTTGTTTTTCCAACAAAAAGCCATCAATGGGCAAAACCCCAGACTGTTGGGTGGGCAGTGATTTAGTGGTCTGGAACCAGGCTGATTTTTCCACCAGTGGAGGCTTTAGTTTTGAGTCTCTGACCTGATGGTAGTGATCCACAACAGCTGGAAACAGGTGGCAGCTTTCTTTTCAAACTGTGTAGGAGGGGTAATAAAAGAAATTCAGTGTATTATTGCTGTAAGCCTTGTTTAGTTTTATTTCATGATACTGTCCAACCTTGTGGACACATTCGCTTCAATCTCTTTGTGATTTGACAACTTGATCTGTCATCTCTTGCACCAAGTTGTCATTTGCCACAGAGCGATCGGTCAGCAGCACTTCTCTGGATGGTATCTGTTAAAGGGTCAAGATGTTTTTGGATGCACGTAGCAAGCCCCTTTTCTCTCCGCCACTTGTCGTCCATGGCCCTGCACCACATCCAGGACAGGGCATTGCCCTCTTTTCTCCACATGTGCGGGAAATCTTGGGGCCTTTTTAAAGCCAAATGACATTCAGTATCTATGATAGCTGCTATAGAAGATTTTTGTCTCTGGACAGTTTACAGGACATGTAGAATGTTGAATGTAGAGTAGAATGTTCATTAAAATGTTTTTCCTTTGGTAATGTAGTGTAGCCTTAATTGATGCATCTCAGGTAATCATGATGCCGACAATCTTCAGACCTGTTGTCCCAAACCTTTAGGCAAAAATCAATTCACATGTAATCGTTGTATGCACACCACCAGTTTTAACATGTGAATATAATGGTACATAACTCATAACAAATAATGGAATGGACTTTCAGGTAAAAGTCCACTGTAATGTCATAATCACATAACAATCCACTCAACAGCTCAGTTGACAGCTCCTATAAAACAACTATCTTTTCACTCAGTGAAGACAAGTGATCTGTTGTAGTCCTTGTTAACTGAATACAACCTCCAGGTTCACGCTCAACTTCTCTTCATTCATATACCCAACATTCCTTGAAAGGCCTCTAGAAGTGATATCTTCATGAACCCTCATAACTTTTTATCAAACGTCTCCCAGCAGGTCACAATTTTACTTGTCCAGACATTCACCACAGGATGAATCTGGTCAAAAAGTTCCATTTGTCCAAAACTTTGGTTTATGGACAAATACCAGCAAACTATGGATGATACCAGCAGCCTCAGCTGTACTTTGTGTTTAGCGCCAATTACCATTGTTAGCATGTTAACATGCTACACTAAGATGATAACTGTGGTAAACATTATACCTGCTAAACATCAACATGTTAGCATTCTCATTGTGACAATGTTAGCATGCTGACTTTAGCACGTTGCTCTAAAGCACAAAAACAGGCCATCAAAAGATCACATTTCAAAAACTCAACAACAGTGTGTCTTTTCAGAAACAAGGTCCTGGTTACTCTGGAAAACCACTCAAAGTTGCAATCTTTACCTTTGGTAGAGAATAGATCCAACTGAAATACGTTGACAGTGAAGTTTGTGAATTAGACTTTTTCTGGAAAGAGATGTGTCTGTAGAGTTTTCTAATATATATTTTTTATGCTTTCAGCATCACAAATCTAAAATCTCTCAAAAATATATAAAAAACTATGGCCTCACTATCCATACACTAAAGATTAGTGGGGAAACCAGTGTTTTTTGTGATTTGGGTGAATCAAAACATGATTTCATCATTATCCAGAATGAATATTCATATTATTGTCAAACATTATTAAGCAGCTATATCACGCATCATTTAATGACCATTCATTAATGAGGACTTGAAGAGGAATACATTCAAATTCTATTAACTTTACACAACAAGAATTCTGTCCAATAACGGGGTCTCCAGCTGCCTTGGACTACTCCTTTACCCCCTAACATTCTTCTTCCCGTTCTCTCACTCTCACTTCCTCACCTGTCAGAGGTGGAATGTTGCTGGCGGATTCAGTCCTCCAGGGTCCAACTCTTTGACAGATGTAGCGATGCTCAGTCAAAACGTTTCCCAGCTCCTGTTAACAAAGTAGCTCGAAACAAGCAGACAGAAGCAAATACTGCAGGACAGAAGTGAATGAAATGATGCACCTGGGCATGATAAACGTCACAGAATCAGAACGGGTGCAGGCTGTTTACAACTGTAAACCTTAAGCTGAAGTGAAGAAAACAACGATAGGTTCATCGTGTTCAACCTGTTTTACTCTAGTTCTGTTTTCCAGCTCATGGTTACCATTTAAAGAAGCAGAAATGCCTCCAACCCTTACATTTAAATAGTCACAAAGTTGTGTGAAATGAAAACTTTAAGCTATGAAAGTTGAACTGAAATTTATACATGGGACCTGGGAGCAACAATATTGTCATACTCTTTTCATACTTCAGTTGCTCATTTATAGGACATGCGTCTTTACTAATAATGGGAAAGTAAACCATTGGAGTATTAGGCTCATAGAAGATTCATGCCCATGTCAAACTGCAGATGGAAACAGTTGAAGGAACACACATGAGGATGAGAATACAGATTATAAATTGGTTCTGTCCTGTGCTGTATTTAAAGTCATTAATCCAGCTCATATTGAAGTTGGTATTTAACCTTCACTTTTCTCTGAAGAGTGCTCTCTTGTTCTCAACTTTTCCCCCAGTCACCAGCAAACAGAGAAGGGTAATATCTAAAAACCTTCCCTTAGGGAAAAAAAGATTCTGTGGATCCACTCTACCCATAGTCTGCTCTCTGCTGTGGCCGATCGTTATGGCACCTTTCCAGCTCTCAGCAGGAAAGGAAGTGGCTCTCGGGGGTAGTGCTCAATTCGCCCTCTACTGGGCGGAAGTCAAGCCTCAATGAGGCCGTCAGTCGAATAGGTCATGCTGTCAGAGCGCACCAGAGTTCACATCCTCTCATTAGACTGCAATACTTTCAACATCCCTTCACTGGAAAAAAGCGAAGTCAGGGAAGTTGGGCTAAATTACTCTCGTGATAAAACAGGCTTATGGTGATGGGATTGTGCAGATGTAGTCAGGTAGACACGAGTGTGTGTGTCAGCTCACACACCGATGCACCCAGTGCACACACTCACACATTGCCTGTGTAACTTATCAGTTTACACCATGTGTTGAAGACAAAGATGCTCAGCTGCTGAAGTGTGACGTGTGCTGCGATGTTGAGGTTCAGGCTGTTGTGTTTTGACATTGAAACATCAAGTTCGGATACGAGAACTGAGGCTGCAGAATGACTAAACTGTCTCTGAAGCCACTCTGGAAACAAAGGCATGTTCAGCCTTATTCTTTTAGTAGACTGCAGTAAAATTGTGTTTTGGTTGCAATGACCTCTTTGAAATTTGCTGCAAGTGTGGATTTCATATTGTGTATGACTGAGACATCTAATGCAAGAAGATGTTGTGTCCTCATGTATTCAAGGAATTCACACGAGTCTGAACTAAATATACATTAAACTGCCTTAAAGCTCAGATTTATAGAAATGTATTCTTGCTTCTTGTGAAGTGTAATGTAGGGCATACTGTCTGAAATGAATGCAGAAACAAACTACACAAACAGACAGAATTCAACAAACAAGCAAGAAACTTTATTTGTTAAACAAGTATATAGAGTTGCTGTATTACATCTGTTATCTTGCTAGATTGTGGTTTTATACATTTACCAACAGTGGTTTAGAAAGGCAACTCCTAATGGAAACAATGGCATATGTATACAATACAAATTAGCAAACATCAAAATCAGTTTTTACATCTTTTGTAGCAACCAATTCTTTCTATTGGTGTGCCATAGTGCAAACTGTGTTGTTTGTAAGACAAGAGTTTAAGCATGATCTCAACATTCATACATTTCAACAATCCATCTTCTCTGTCTTAAACACATTTTCATTTGTAGGCTGCATTCATTGTGCCTTCAGTTCAAGTCCTTCTGTCCAGTAATGTGAATTTACAATCAGAATAATTCAAGTGTATCGGGCAGGTCAGGCTGTTTAGTTGGATAGTGAAGAGTATGACTGTGTGTATGTACGGAGTACATGAAGACCTGTCAAGACCTAAAGTGGTACTTCGCCCTGGTGGAACATTTTTGTGTCCATAGGATCTCAGGAGTGACCAACCAGCAAAAGTATGGGTGGTGCACCCATACTTTTTATTTTAGTCACACATTCTCAGCATGGGTAATCAAACAACACATTTAGAACTTAAATTTTGATCCAATACAGGAAAGATAATGACCTGTAATGTTGCAATTTGTGGCTGAGTTTTCATCTTTCCATCACTTCTTATGAACTATGTGTATTAAAACATGTTCTATCAGTGTGAAATATCCCTCTAAAGAGTCTCCATTTGTGTTTTTCCAAGCCCTTTCAAAAAAGTCCATGAGGATTCCTGGTTTCACTCTGAAAACATAACTTGAAAAATGATTATCACAAACATATAGCTTAGCAAAAAGTGTAGTAGCTTGTATGTTGGCTACGAGTGGAGTGGATGGCGTACGATTATAATTTGTCAGCATGTTTGTATAAATGGACAAAGCGCAGAACACAGAGACAAGGATTTTTTGTTTTTTTTTGAATATCTTTGATTATCTCTGTTTACTTTCACTCCAAGGTCCAGCGTGTGTGTGTGTATGTGTGTGTGTGTGTGTGTGTGTGTGTGTGTGTGTTTGTGTGTTCCTGCATCCATCTGACTTCAAGCCTCTATGGCTAAGATTTCACTGGAGGAAAGAAAAATAAGAGCTATGTCGGCTGTGAAAGCACTGCCCTGCGGGAAGGTCGGGCTGTTTGTGGCCTCTACTCTGGTTGTATTGCACCGTGTTCTGCAGGAAAGCACTGGAACTGGTGGATTGGTTGCGTCAAAAGTCTGAAGTTGGAGGTCGGACTGAGCGACAGCCCCTCCGTCATCCCTTCCCTCCCGCCAGGCTCTCCGTCCCAACTCAAGAGCATCCACACCGGTCCACTACCATGGAAGGGATCTTGCCATAGATGATCTGCTCTTTTCGGTTAAAGTAGAGCATGTTGATGGGCGACATCTTGGTGGGGGTGCAGCAGGGGCCTGCGGTCCCTCTGGGGTTGGCCTTGTTTACCAGGTGGGTGTGCGGGTACTTCTGCAAGTGCATGTACTCACACTCCCCGGAGCAATAGTTGGCCTTGTAGCGCTTTGGGGCAATAATCCAGTCCCAGCCGAAGTCTTCAAAGTCCACTGTGAGCGGATAGCGGCAGCACCGGGACTCTGGAGAGTTCTCGTCACAGTCCAGGCCCGAGTCTCTCCTGGCACGCTTGGGGCCCTCTGAGATCTTCACCTCCATGAACGGTTGCTGCAATGACAGGGCGCGCGTAAATATTTTGAAAATTGCTGCTTTGCAAACAGAGGCGGATGATAGCGTTCAGTTTACATCTTTTAATCCGGTGTCTCGACCTTTGGCAGCTGGTTTTCAAACATGGCACGATAATATTATGAAACTTTGATTTTTAAAGAAATTAAATCATCTGACGGTTGGTTAACCACAGCCGCCTAGGTATTCTAATTGCCTCAGAGTCTGGTGCCAGTATTTGAGTAAGTGTTTGTCATTGATAGTAGAAGTGTGTGTGTGTGTGTGTGTGTGTGTGTGTGTGTGTGTGTGTGTGTGTGTGTGTGTGCAGTCAATTACTCTGATTTGAATACTTTAGGGAATGTGGGCAGGTGAACTTTTATGTAATCAAGCAATAAGATTTAAGGATATTGTGGACCGGGCATTTGTCCAAATGCAGGTGTGCGCCTACATGAAGTCTGTTGATTAACAGCTTTCAAAGGTCTTAAATCTTGATTCCCTCTTCCAGCAGTGAATGTAGAATGTTTAACCGCCTGCTGACTCTGCAAAGCCTCTCTGCACACTAAAAATCTGGAAGCCCAAAGCTAAAATCACAAGACAGTACAACAGAGAATCCAACATGCTTTTTGTGACCTAATCAAAAGATGGACTTATAATAAAAATGTTTTGTTTCTGACAGGATGGTCCACTTATAGTCACATTGATTAGGACAGGAGTCCAGCTGCTGCAGTAAATACTGTGTCTGTGTTCACTCCTGTACGTTTACTGGTGAAATACTGTGAAATAAAGGCTCGGCTCACCAGGCCTTCCTCTCCAGGCTCTGCGGAGGTCACGGCCAAGTCATTTCCCCTCGAATCGAATGCGTTAATCTCGATGCCCCAGTTGGTCTCGGGCTGCCGCAGCCACACAGTCAACACTTGTTTGACGTCTATACTTTGCCAGGAGCTGAGCCCGGCGTTCACGTCGATCTTCAGGGAGCGGATGCGTATATGCCTGCTCCCGTCTGTGACCGGCATCAGGCGGGAGATCTGCAGGAACACCGTGGTCGCCTCGTCCGACGGGCGCAGATGCACCCAGAGCTGAGCGCGGACTATGCGACTGGCTTGGAACTTTTGTGTGAAAGAGAAAAAGCAGCACTTTGGTTCCCCATCCACCTGGACGATTGACTCGGCTGGAGAGAGACAGAGGAAGACATGGTTCTCTATGTTCTGGTTCATATAGTGAATATGTGCGATTGAAATTTACAGACAGAAATAAACCTCCCTGACACGACATTGTATCTGTGGAAGTGGGCTAATAAAGTTTAGATAACGTAATGACTGCTTCATGCGCCGACCCATATTGTGTTTTAAATCTTGGCCATGTTGGTATATCGACCTTTCCAATATCAAAACGCAGGTAACGCTACTTGTTATTAAAATAAAGCGTCCCCCGTGCGCTCTGCCCCGTGCGTAAACACTATTTTGGAGACGTGCGAGCGCACACGTTATCATGCAAAAAACCAACGAACAAATCGAAATAGAAACTTACGTTCAGAGGCCATCATCATTATTGTCTCGGTGATGGCATGCTCATCGTCCTGCTCCATAACCACATCCTTGTTGTCATCTCCCAGCACGTCGTACTGGTCGAGAAGCTGCTGCAGCGGCGGCGCTTTTGGCAGGAGCTGCTTCACTATGTCTCGGCTGATATTGGGAGCTTCTTTCATTCGCAGCTTGCTCAAAATCTGAGATTTTATGGCGTTTAATCGCATAGTTTTAATCTGCTGCCGGACCTCGCAGGTAGCGCACTGCTCCGTGTCCTCCGGGCTGGTGGCGGAGGGCTGCTGGTGCGTCTCTTGGTCACTCAAAACGACTGGACCCAAAGCAATCAGCAGGCTAACATACAGCACAATCTGAGACAGAGGCATTGTCTCTAAGGTGTGAAGTCTGGTTTACAAAACGATCCCTTGGTGTGTGCTGGACCTGGTACTCGACTGAACTGGGGTTTGGATTAATGTCCCACACTGATAGGCATCATACTTTATTAGCGCACACCTTTTTATACTCCAACTTTAGCCTCTTTTGTGTCGTCAAAAACTATGATTGGCTGGACAGACAACAATGAATTTTAACCGACTGACAGGAAACTTTTTTTCGTTGTCAAACCATAAAGGGATGGAGGCTGTGAGCATGTGCTGAACGTGGCCACAGATGGAGAAATTCACTTCTTACGGTGCCGTTTAGCATCCCGATGCGCCTCACGTCCTGTCACCATCACAACCTTTATACTGCGTAGTTTGTGCTGCGGAGACGTTTGCTTTCGAAAGAATACAAAATAAACACATGCCGGGTTTTTCTGTGACAAATGTGCGTTTTTAACTGCGGGTACGATAAATGTGTCTGATGACAGGGACATGGATGCAACTGTGTCTGCCTGGTTGTGGAAATCCTTGAAAAAAAAAAAAGAGTTCACAGTTTTATCCAGTGCAGGTCAAGTCCCTCTCTGTGTGTCGTCTGTTGGATCCCGTCAGACCACTGGGAATACGTCGTTTCTCATACAGGAATTAAAAAAAACAGCATAATATAAAGAAAATCCTTAGTCCCGGACCAAACCCCTGCCGGTGTAATCTGGCTGTAGCACACGAGTGGATGGTGCCATCGTGTGGCAAGTTCACATCATTCACCAGAATAAATGCCATCATCTGCAGAACAGTAGTGACATGGCGACCTGAATCATTCCCATGCTTTCAACAGTGAACTGAAGGGGAAGGCGGGAGAAGACTCTCTCTACTCAGCTTGGAAGAGTACTGTTGTCGACCCTGAACCTAACACTGATCATTTACAGAGCCGTTGTGTTTTATTACAGGCGCGTTCAGTGTCAGCTCACCTTCATGTGTAATCAGTGTCACGTGGCATGGCAGCGTGACAGCACTGAACCCTCCACATACAGGGCTGATGAAACACTAATAATTACCATAAAGGGAACAAAATGCGTGCTTGTATTGTAAAAGCATGCTTATGACGGAATGAGAGCGTTAGAGAGACAGATATGTAGATACAAGGCTGTTCCAGAAGTTGGTATAACACCTACATATATCAGCCCATCTAGTTATATTAGCTTACTGTTTGTGTGCACCTCCACACATTGCTGAATGATTATTCAAATTAAAAAGTATACAATCCGTCATAATTATTATAAAAAGTGTGTAGGCCCACTCATATGATCCTACTTACGTTGAAGACATTTCCCACCAGGAAGAAAAGATTAGAAATTAAAACTGAAATCTCATAGTGAGTCAGAACTTCTAGTCAAAGCCCCACCTGTGACTATTGGACTGGCTGACTTTAATCCATTTAATAAGGCAGAAGTATTTCTTTGTTGTATAGCTCTGCTTGGTTCAGTGGATTGCCATGCTGCTCCACTGTGAGACGGCGCATTACCCCGGTGTAAACGGCACCTGCTGCGTGCAGCTAGAAGAAACGTTAGAGCCTGTGCACAGTAGTAACCACAGATCATTTGGTTTTGAGTCTAATTGTGGTTGAACTATTGATCGTGTAAGACTATTCTTTCTCACTTTGAAAGCTGATTTAGTGATGATAGATGAGCATGTCTTTGTCATCGTTCCATATGCTCTATTTCAGAACCATACACATCTATGAATGCACATATTTGATGTATGGCAACAATAAGGGGCCATTTCCAGTGGAAAGAAAAAAGTGACTGCCCGTTTTGAACGCCCTGGGTGCACACAGTAACCTTGGGATGTGTCCTTCTCAGTCATTAATATGTGAAAAACTTATGTTACTTATGAGACACTACGGTTACAGTTGCGAAGACATTTATGAAAACACTCGTGGAAAGTAATACACCTTTGGCTACATTTATTCTGCAGTTACTAGTTACTTTGAAGATGGAGATTGTACATAGCCTACAATGGCTGTGAAATAATGCACTGATGTAGATAAAACTAGCCAACTGTATATCGAGTAGTGGAACTAGTTCTACTTCCACCAGCCACATGAAGCTTGTACACATGCATCAGTAATAGATAGAATAATAATAGAAAGAATACATGTTGGTGATAATACTTTGGTACTTCTACTTGCTCTGAGTGCACGACCTTTACTTGTAGTGGATTATGTCGTGTTGCTTTTATTTAAGGGAAACATCTAAATCAGTGTCCACCACTGATGAACCTGAAGACGTTTCCGGTGATGTGTTCGTCAGCGTGGCCGCCAGGTGTCAGTGCGCGGCGCCGGCCGGGACTCGCTCTCCTCCCGGGCACCTCTGCAGCTCGGTGATTGCTGCGCTCAAGTCTGACTCCAGACCTGTGGTTTCCTCTGTGGAGGACCTCCACTCGACTGTTGACCGACGTGAAGGCAGCAGGGAAGCCGCCCGCCGTCTGCTCCACCAGCCTGGGATTTCTATTATGCTGCGGAGCGCTTCATCATACAGGAACCAAAGCAGCAGGCAGCAGCAGCAACTTGGGGGATCATTGTGTTTCTTTACACGTTGACATCCAGTCAATAACGTTCAAGTTCGAGTCGCTCGGATGCAGTTTGAAGAGCCGAGGAGAGGGCGCGCGAACAGGCACGACGCCAGATGATGTTCGGATTATTCTAAAGATGAACGACCTTGGGTTCTTTCTTCTGTCGCCGGATCATGTTTCTGGGGGGGAATGGAGGAAACCCTGACGCTTTCGTCACACTCTGTTAAAAGTATGTAGAGGTCTGCGGGATCATTCTGTCGGTGTGTTCATCTCTGTGTGCACAGATATTTCCAGTGAGCCTCAGAGCAGGCTCGCACAAAAGCTCCAAACTGTGTTGCTCAAATAAACGATCAGGTTTAATCCAAATCCCGCGCGCGTGCGCGCGTGTGTGTGTGTGTGAAGAGTGCTCTCACGGTGTGGTGCACATTAACATTTAGACACGTCTGCAGGCATTTAAGCTCATTATAATATCAGATGTGGGAGCGGATTTAGGGACAGTTCAGAGTCCTGTGTTGACGTTGTGCACCTCCAAATGTTTTACTCACAGGGAGACTCCCCGCTCTGCATCATTCATGGACTCCAGCATGCAGCTTTATGAATGAAGCACGTTTGCTGTGCACCACGGCCTGTAGTCCTATGAAGGAGCTGTCACTGCGAATCAGGCTGCGAGGCTCGGTTAGTAGAACAGATGGGAAACACAGGCTTACAACAAAACAGCATCAGTGCACTCAGGCTAGAGACAGACGTCCCTGTGTCATGCAATACAAAATAGGCTGAGGGATTGAGTCATAAAACAGTCTGGGGGGGTGAGTGAGTAACATACTTGATGTGCAGAGGAGCTTCAGAACGAGCTCACAGAGGTGCCACGTAGAGGCCTTGACCTCCAGCCAGCCCCTTCAGTCCGGGTCACGTAGTTGCCACAGCCACTGTGAAAATCGTTCACAATCCTTTTCCTCGTTTCCGCCATCTGGTATTCGTAGGCTGCCACTGAACATAAATCACTGAAATCCTCCCTCTCCCATTCTCTCTCTCTCTCTCTGCAGTTGAGGAAGGGATTTCTTTTCATTGTGGGAGCAGGACTGACTGTTTCAACGCCGCCAGACCCACACAGGGATGGGCCTCCTCGCCCGCCAGTGCCCTCTAAATCACCACCTTCCACTGTGTAATACTGACTGTTACACATGTTGGCACTCAGGCATGGATGAGAGTGCGAGTGGATGACACAGCAGCAGCGAGAAGCACAGAGTTGCTCCTGGGATGGACTGACCGCTCAGCTTCCAGAGTCAAAATGAAAACGTTGATGTGTGAGTTTGAAATCTAACCAAAGACTCTCGCACTTTGCTGCCACCACACCTCTCCCACCCTAAAGTAAATCAATCTACATCCTCCAGAGTATGGGGTGTGTCAAATCCAAGAGGAGCAGCTCGGCAGCCCAAAATGCAAACTCCACGGATAAGGGGGAGGCCAAGAGATCGCGGGGCGAGAAGGCCTTCTTGGTTCGCTCAGAGATCGGCTCAGCAGAGAGCTCTCCTCAGGTCAACCCAGTGCTGCTGGAGTACGCCCAGAGGCTCTCCGAGGAGATCGTGGCCCGGGCCGTGCAGCAGTGGGTGGAGGTAGACCGCCGCTACATCGACATCCCCTATATTGAATGTGACGTACCATGACACAGGAAACTGTGTCACAGTGGAGAGACGATGCTGGAGGTTCTATGTGTGATTAAACAAGGAAAATAATTTCAAACAACCTTCGTTCAGAATGACCTGCTGTGAGCAGGTATACGAGAGAGCTGTCAGTAATTCAGTTTTAACCTACTTTTGGATTGAACCTAAAAGGCCTCCAAAGCGACCAAAGTACTCTGATCCCGTCCATGTTTCTGTGATCATGTGTATCAAAGCTGGAGTGTCTTCAGTTGGAGACCCTCTTTCTCAGACCTTAATTGACCCTTCTCCCAGTAGGTGTAGGTTCTCTGTGGCTGGACAACATTCTACTTACCAACAAGTCCCTCTCTTCCACTGATGCTGTCCTAGGGCCAATATTCTCTCCTCTTGAGGTGGAAGTTATTAATACATTCCTTCATTTGGTGAAGGCTCTCACCTGAAAACCCTCACTTGCATCATCAGGTCAGAAACACGCCCAGCTGTCCGGGCTGAAGTTCTCCCTTAATGGCCTCCCTGGAGACCCGTGTGGCTGAGCCACAACGAGGAGCATCTTCCTCAGCTCTGCCTATCTCACTGCTGTTAGGCAGCCTTGACCACAGCCCTCCAGCCAGCAGGCAAGGCTCCTAAAAATGGGTCCAGGAAATGATGTATTTCCTGCGCTGCAGGATATTCTGTATACACACAAGTCACAGTTTGGGAACTTGGACATTAGGAGGTCCCTAGGGACCTGCTGGTCTCTCAGCCACAAAGAAAAAAAAGACAACACGAGAAAGGATTGACACACTTTGCAAAGGGATTTGGCTCGTCAACAGAACTGCAGCTGCAAAAACACAAGAAAGCAAAAACACTTGGTTTTGGCTTAAATGTTGTAGGCCTCGTTTCTTGTCAACATTGTGTCATTGTTTAACACCTAACCGAGAAATACTGCCACCTGCCCTATAGAGAACAGCACAAATATGCAAACCTCGAAACCCATGTCATTTCAGTCCAGTCTGCATGGGACGTCTTAAAACAGTGGTGCTGCTCCTTGACAGAGGGCGTGATACAAACCAGGCGACAGAGTGGATATATTTGGAATAGAGGTTCACAACCGCCAAAGTCCTTAATGAATGTTAAAATTAGCCCAACACAGTTTAGGAGAATTGTTTTATATTGTATGATTTATATCAGAGGGGATGTTAAACAGGTCTGGTCTTTGTTCACTGGACAGGGGAGGGGGAGAGGGGGGGAGTAAAGCCGCAGGCTCAAACAGGTACTCTAACCGATGTCATTGGGATTTACCCAAAATTCACATTTCTAGCTAGGCTCTACTGAAGAGCATCGGCGAGGACACTATTGCACACAACTATTGCAGTGATAACAGCTTTGAATAGCATTGTAGTAACTGCAGAAAATAAAAGTAATAGTAAGAAGCAGTAATACTTCAACACAAGCCGATAAGCCATATAAAACAGTGGCAGGGTATTCTCTCCACTTGCCTTCTCTTATAACAGTAACAACGTCTCAGTACTGACATATAACTGTCCAGTACCAATAAAACACAGCTTATATTAGACCAATAAACATGTTTCAGTGCTGACTGCCCAGTGAGTTAGTGAAGAGCAGCAACATTCAAAAAGTCCTCAGTTTACAAGCTGAATTGTTTATGTGAGCTGGCTGCTGATTGGTCAAAGGGCGATGAGTGCTGTACGCCTCCTCAAACGTCCCTCTAAAAATCATCACAGGAAACGTAACTTGCACTAATGCGTGTGGACAGATGAATCTCTTGGTGGGGGTATGGAACATGTCGTAACCACACTGAACATCAGAGATGACACTGATCTCCACATGCCGTGCTCCTACTCTTTAATCTGAGGCCATGTGTTTTGCTTCAGATGAAATGATGAAGGCCAATCTCACTGCTGAGCTGAAAACTGCCCCAAAAGGCCCGTTTCAGTAGCACAAAAACAGAAGTGATGTCAGTGTGATGAAGAAAAAGCGATTTTTGGTCATTTCATGCAATTAAAAGGTGCACGTTTTCTTTACAGTTCACATGCTGGAGGATGATGTCTTTTTATTTTACATGTTGATTTTAATGACATTTAAAAAACAGGTGATGGCAATCCCTTTCTGAGGCTATATATCAAAGATGTTGCCATAACTCTGATGTCAGGCCTCACAAGTGTGATGTTATCCCTGAGAAAAGTTTCTTTTTTACAAGCTGTGGTGTCATCTGTGTTTACAAATTCACAAAAGATTGTGTTTTTTCCAACTCTGGCAAACATCCTGTCTTGTGGTTGTCTAAAAGAAAAGCAGTGAAGTAGATGTTCCTTCTTTAGACAGCCATGAAGGGACTGTATCTGCACCACAAAGAGTTCTAAATCTGATCCATTTGTGAACACCTGCCTTCATTCCAAAATCTGTCTTCCTGTTGATGCTTTTAACAGCCTGAAAGGCTGCCAATGCTTCCTCTTGGAAACTGATTTGTAGTTTTTAAAGGTCACCCATTTAAAATGATTTTATACCAGCAGGTGATGGGACACAGATATGGGAGATGCTGCTATACTGCCTGGACTCACCCAACACTTTCTGTAGGATTTATTCAAGTATAGTATATATTCGAGTATAGATTCCAGGGTGCAGGGTCTGCAGGGTTGTGCTTTGGTAGGGTGAAAATGCCTTTTAAGATTACCAATAACCCCAAAGTGATATATGATAGCTTTTTTTATTTCCCCCAACAGTCCCAAACCCAAAGATGTTCAGTTCACCATCATATGTGACAAAGACCAGCATCAAATCCTGATTTGCTGGATTCAGTAAATGTTTGGCATTTTTGCTTGAAAAATATAAATTGAATTTCAAAAAAGTTGCTAGTTAATTGATTATTGCAGCTGTTGTTTGAATGAGTTGATTATGGGTTCTTTGGCAGCCAGAGCAATAGTGGCAGTCGAACCTGCTTGTCCTCAACTCCCTACACTGCAAGTCTTTGTAAAGTAAAAGCTGTGCTACTAGCATGAAACCAAGTCAGCAGACTACCTTTGACGGGTCAATCTCAGCACAGGTTAGTGTTCCATCACTGCCACCGGTGCAGCTGATTACAGGGTGCTGACTCCTGTATACCCACAATGCCTCTGATGTATCAGGATTTTACAACAGTCATAGTGCCCCATAGAAGAAACAGCAGTCAGAGTGATGGAGTTCACGCTAAAGTGCAACACAAGAAGCCAGAGGAACAGTGATGAAGTTTGTCTGCTGCCAAATAAGTGAAAAGTGCCCTCCAGGAAGCAGCTCTTTAAGCCTGCAAGTAGATCATCATAAAATGGTTTTAAATGTGTAACTTTTTGCATATTCCCATAGTAAAATATTTATTTAACTTGCGAACTGTACATACAGTATGTGTAAAAACAGATGATGCCAATAAATCTGATTTATGCCTTCTATCATTATTGAAACATTTCAATATTATTTTTCTAAAATAGGGTGTGTTTGAGAGTCCACAGGTGCGCACACACACGTCCATAAGTATTGAGACATCAACACAATTCTCATCTTTTTGGCTCTATACACTGTATATATATATATATATATATATAGAAATTAAATGAACAAGATGTGCTTAAACTGCAGACTTTCAGCTTTAATTTGAGGGTATTTACATCCAAATCAGGTGAACGGTGTAGGAATTACAACAGTTTCTATATGTGCCTCCCACTTTTTAAGGG
>JAVQJD010014365.1:0-29497 GCA_036023655.1 Nannoperca australis
TGAGTGTGAGTGTGAGTGTGTGTGTGTGAGTGTGAGTGTGAGTGTGTGTGTGTGAGAGTGTGTGTGTGAGTGTGAGTGTGAGTGTGAGTGTGAGTGTGAGTGTGAGTGTGAGTGTGTGTGTGAGAGTGTGTGTGTGAGTGTGAGTGTGTGTGTGTGTGTGTGTGTGTGTGAGTGTGAGTGTGAGTGTGAGTGTGAGTGTGAGTGTGTGTGTGTGTGTGTGTGTGTGTGTGAGACACACCTGTACACGACGCTCAGCGCGCTGTACAGCAGCACGAACACGATGAACTCTCTGTACAGCAGCTTGTAGATGCTTCCTCTCCAGCGCAGCAGCAGCCGGTGGAAACTGAAGAAGGTGGCGTTCGCAACTTTACTGGAATACGTGACGGTCATCCTGAGACCACCTGACAGACAGACAGGCAGGCAGGCAGGCAGGCAGACAGGCAGACAGAGAGACAGGCAGGCGGCATAGAGACAGAGAGAGAGACAGACAGGCAGACAGACAGACAGGAAGAGAGACAGAGAGAGAGACAGACAGGCAGACAGACAGTCTCTCGTTACGCTGCTTTCCAGGATAACTGACTGTACTGTGACTTTATGACTGTTGTTATGAATCTAAATGATATATTTATATTTATTATAAAGTATTTAACTCACAGACGTCTTCGTTTCTCCTCCGCTGAGCTTCACATCAGCTTATATTGCCAACCAACCACTGCCCCCCCCCACATCTCTCTCTCTCTCTCTCTCTCTCTCTCTCATTCTGTCTTCCATCTGCACTGCAGCTGCTGAAAGCATCGGTTCAGGTTAAAGGAAAGTCAGACATCAGATCAAACCAGTCTCAAAGAGAGTTTTGTGCTTGCCTCTGGATGTAAAACTAAATTTCCAGTGCTCCCACTTTATCTTGGTTTGTCTTGAACTATTTTCTAAATATAAACCCTAATCATTAGCACCAAACTCTACTCAGCAACCTTCCCTCGACCTCTTTATAGAGATATCATTATTTAAAACTCAAGTTGGCTGTATGCCAATGCTACTCTCTCTCGGGTTACCTACTTATTTCACGGTTGTGCCCTGGTAGTGTGGCAATAAGAAAAGTTGTACCTTTGCAGCAAATGATGAGCTTGGCTTCTCCAAGAGGTCCCAGAGTTTTTGCCTCTTTTCGGAACAACACGTGGTCGTGAACTCCTCTCCTCCCCTCTCCCTCATGTTCTCGGCCTCTCTTTTGAGCTCTTCGTTCATCTGCTCCTTTTTCTGGTGATACCTGGCCTGGCAGCAGGACTCCAGGTAGATCTCGTCGATGCCCCAGAAGTCCAGCTCTTGGCTGAACGAGAGGGCGCACATCTCCTCCATCATGTGCAACTTCCCGGTACGGTAGAAGTTCAGAATGGAGGTGAAGGCGCCGGGGTGCCTGTCGAAAAAGTACTCGTTGTTATCCAAGCTGTAGTCGTCGCATATCTCCACGATGGAGTCGTGGGTGTTGCAGTCTCTCAGTTTGCCCAGTCTTGTGCGGGGCAGCCGGTCCAGCGTCCTCCACAGCACTTCGTGGAGAAGCCCCCCGACGTTGAGCTTCACTCGGCGGTTGTGGGTCTTGCTGCGGATGATGTCCATCGTATCCGGCGGCAGCGAGCTGGCCGACCGAGACCCCGCTTTAATCATCTTCACTCAAGTCACTCGGTCACTTGGAAAGACTGGAAGATACAGTCTGGTAGATTAAGAAGACATGGTCCTGTAGGAGACCACATCAGGGTCCCACCTCGCTTTGTCTTGTGGCTGTAACAGAAGAAAGAAAGAAAACAAGGAAATGATTTAGGCGCCGTTGAACAGCCAGTGCCGGTGTCCTACAGTAGCAATGTCAGGTGGTTTATCCACTCATCAGAGAACCAAATAGATATTTTAATCAGCTTTAACAGGCACAGCCGCTTTTCTTGCTGACAAGGGTGGGGGGGGGATAAACTGGACTCCACTTGTGAGCGCTGTCCGGTGCTGAAACGCCCGTCGGTCGCGTTACAGACCGGCGTCTGTCGCTGTCCGCGGACTCCGGTGCTGAAACGTCTCAGCTCGGGTGGGACAGCGATCAATCCCGCATTCAAAGGCAGCGTGGCTGCGAAAGACAGGATGCGTTCGCTACAGGGATGCTAAGCTGGACTAATACTAACACCGATTATCAACTTTGATTAAGAACCCATAACACATTATATCATCCCCTAAGACCCGTCTGTGGTCCGCCCTCACAAGTTAACTGTAGTTTTGTTTGCTCGTGTTGAGTTTCAAAGTTCAATTCCACCAAGATATAAAGAGCATTTGAGCAGAAGCATAAATGCCATAACTACATTATTTTGTGCACACCCGAGTCGTGCAACACAACTCCATTTTGACAAAATACATTGCCTTAATATACCTACGCGAGTTGGCAGTCAAACTAGTAAATATTGTAACGATGGCCAACAATTGTCGGAATATACAATGTCAAAGTGAATCCAAGTGGGTTTTCGTCTATGAAAATATAACCTGAAGACAAAAAATACATCCAAACACACTAAAGAAATACGATACATACGTGTTTTCCTTATATCCCGATTCACCTCATGGACGGACATCAGCAGCATTTCAACAGTAACCACGATCAAACTTGTCATGTCCGTCCAGGTCTCCGGCGCTCTGCTGGGAGCCGACGGAGGCATCATGAGCCACGTAACGACATGTCGAAAAATAAGATTTATATCATGTTTTACACAGACAGCGCCGTGTCCAGTCTTCCCTGTCCACGAATCAACAAGTAGGCTCTTGAGAGTCGCCGGGAACACTGCCGGTGCCTCCCCTCTACCTGCTCACAGTGTGAGTGCCTGCTGGCCGGCCAGCGCCTGTCTGTGAACGGGATCCTGCAGGAGCTGATTTCACCCAGGCTCCTCCAGCGGCTGCAGCCTGTGTGAGTTTAACCCTCACGGAGCCGGCGAGCCACAGCTCAGTGCATCTGTATTGGATTTCAGGAGGGTTATAGGGCAGCAAACAATGTTATAGGAATGGGAAGGAAGGCAAAACTGTAATAAATCAAATGCAAAGTAACGCCAATGAAAAACACCACATATCTTTATAGGAGGAGGTGATAAAAAGCACTACACACTCTATCAAAGGCAGACACATTGTACAGCCTTAGTTTCCCCTTGAAAGAAGACAATTGTGAAAAATACAATATTTGATATGAGTCTGTGCAGCAGTATTCAGTATTTGCAAAGATAAACTAACTGGCTTGGTTCCATGATAGAGTCACTTCACACAAGAGGACTCAACACTTAGGACACATTATTAAAGCCAGTTTTATTGGGGCTAAAGGGGGCTGATTTTTGTCCATGATTGTGTCCTAACTTTGTATGTATATTTTTAATCAAAACATCATAGCTTCGGCGTCACGTGAACTGTAAGAAATGGTCAAATATGAGTAGGAATAAGAGCATGGTCTGTTCGCTGTTCCCTCACGAATCTGTGCTGTACCTTACAATTTGTGATTTCCGGTGGAGCTGCTCCTGCTTGCAAATTATCATTTGCTTTCCAAACAACATATAAATCTAAACTTTCCACTCAGCTTTACTCTGCAAACAGTGGGCGTGTGTCAGTGCGACAGATGTGTGGCTGGCTCTGTTTACAGCACATGCTGTCTCCTCGTTGTGACCGTGCTCTCTGTTAAACATACAGAACCATGCTTCCAAACTTTTTTCAGCTCTTAAAACACAAACCTTGCGAACACTAGTCACAATTCAACATCTTATTATTTCAGTTTTACTCACAAAATAATAATGTGGGGAACACACGTGGCTGTAATTAATAATTTTACCCCAAAAGTAAAAGAAACTTGACAACACAAGATTATACACAATGCATTATTTACATTTATTGATAAATAACAAATAATTACATACTGTATAGCATAAATATAGAATATAAAAGTACAAACGGCAAATTGGCATTATAAACAATGTGCATGTGTTGAAATGTGTGTACAAGATACGTGTTCTGCTTGTTTTTAAAGTCCTAGTGTGTATTCCTAGGTTTATATCGGACAAGCCAGTCCCCCTTGGGTTGTAGCATCCCAAATCCATAACGACTGGCATTTACCTCCGGCATCTGAGCATTTGGGTCACACAGCTCCAAATCATAGTTAGTCAACACCATGTAAACAAACCTGACGAGTAAACACAGATGAAACATGAAATTAGAACACTAAGGTAACGAACCCCTCCAGCGTGGAACACTTTCAGGACTTAACTGATGGTAAAGTTACATGACGGACTGATTCTAGGACACTCACTGTCTGATGGTATTGATGGCAAACTGCTTTCCCACACAGCCATTGGTTCCTGCACCCCATGGCATGGTGTAATACTTCAGCCGCCTCCCTCCTTTATAAAAGTCTCTCTTCACTGATCCATCTTCATTCAGGAAGCGATCATACTTGTATTTCTGGAAAGGAAACACATTTTTTAGAAGCAGACATTTGATGCAAACAGTTAGAAAGGACATATTTGTTTATGCAAATGTGCTTCATTATACAGTTAATGTCTGTTTTTTTTGTCTAACTTCTGTTCGTTTCTAAATGCAGCCTAGCTGCAACGTCCTTCCCACGCCTATTAGCTGTGTTTCTGTTCTCGTGCTTGGCTAATCCCTCAGTGGTCCACAGCTCTGGGTTTGACCTCTCACTGGGTAACACGAGGTCAGCTTTGTGTAGGCATTGTTTCAACCTTACATAAACAACTACGCTAATTACATTTAAATCTGTCCCCAACTAGTCCCAAAGACAATTAGTACTATTGGCAGCAGGGAGGTTTTGGTAGAGTGAAGAAGTTGGAAACAAGAAAGCCATTACTTTAACAAGACAGAACAATAAACCTGTGGCTCTTGGTGAATCTCAGGGTCCATCTGAGGGCTGTTGAAGGGGAACAAACACACCCTGTCTCCTTTCCTTAGCAAGTACTCTTGGCCATCAGCCATCTGGAGAATCTTCTCCTGCACTACCTCTCTGGTGATGAAGGGTGCAGCAGTGAGTCTAAGTGTCTCATCCAAGGCACTGTCTGGGAAGGGGCAGAAAGAAATGTCAACAAGAGCAAAAGAGCAGCGATATTTGTTTGTTTGTCACTAAATTGTGATTTTGTGGACTCTATGCGTACATACTCTCTTTTATTCCAGATTGTATTCTATAGACTGAATTACATGTTACATTCTGAAAAAAAGCTACCAATACAATGTCTCTCTGTTTACACAGGCTGGGATCAAGCCCTCACCAAACACAGGGGTGTGCACAGGTCTGTTCAGTAGGGTGGTCTCAGAGGTTTCCATCTCCCTCTTCACCGCTGTCAGAGCCTCAGGATTTGTCAACAAGTAGCCCAACAGCCAAAATGCAGCGGGACCAATATTACCCTGGAAACAAACAAAGACTCACATGACGACAATGATAAGGCTGTCTCTCTCATTCTGGCGTTGCATGGTGACAGCACAGGTGGTTATTTGGTATTGGCAAATAAGGACATCGCATGGCCCCCACAGCTTTTTAATGTCTATCTTTTGTTAGAGTTGCAAACAAAGCGCACATTTCAATTAAAGTTAGGTTCAATAAAACAAAAAGCCTAATGAATCTTTAAGTGCTTACAAGATAAAAAAGAAGGTCTTCCTTTCATGTGTCTGGGTTGAGAGGAGCCATGCTCTGGATAGTCTCACTACTGGCAAAGCGTAGCGCGGTAATGGTTTACTTAAAAAGGAAAGCCATTGGAAACCTGAGGTCCCCTGCCATATGCCCACATCCAAGGGCAGGACACTGAAGCAATTTAGTTTTACGACAAACCACAGCGCTGTCTGCCAAGAGTAGACACATAAAATGAGGAACACTGGAAATATAACATGGTGACAAAATTTCTACAGAATTGCTTCTTAAGTCACTGTATATATACTACAAAGAGTGCTTATGTTTCAAAAGATAAACACTGTTGACAATAGAACTTGTGTATCCATTAAAACATGCGTCACATGCGAAACGATTAGCAGGAGTATCACAGACCTGAGTGTGGGAAACCTTCATTAGATAAAGAAATATTTTACTATATGTATGAAGTTAACAATACTACATTGATCGGGATTACACTACTGCTTTAAACTGTCTAACAACTTTGTCTAACAAAGCTTCTGTATATCCAAGTACATCATGCAAATACATGGTAATTTCTCTCACTAAAGTTTTAGGAAAATTCATGGAAATGTGATTCAGAGACAACTAAAAGTTATGACTCATAACTCGTAATCAAATAGAAATAAACCACGGTGGGAAAAAAAGTGCAAAAATAGGATTAGTAAGCAGCTTGCAGGGTAAGGCAAATGTTGAAGTAAATATCTGATTAACGCCTTTGATGCGACAAACCCCTCCAGCAGGGCTGTAGGCCAGACTGTATGAGTCAATACCAAGTCCAGTTATGTGTGATTAAGAAGCCAAGACCATCTCAAATCCCATTCAAGACTGAAATCAATACAACCCATAACCCCCTTTTTGTCTTGTAAAATGTAGGAAAACTATAATTTTCTTTAACGCAGGAAGAGATGCAGGTACGTGTGCACTCCTCCACAACAAATATACAACAAACCGATTTAAAAGGTTTTTGTATTTTCATACAAAGATTGTCCAGGAGGGAAAAAACTGTGTGCTGTAGTGAAAGAGAGAAATATCAACAAAGCTGCCATTTCTTTTATTTTGACACAGGAAATAGTCACGTTAACGCTCAACCTTTTGAAGTCCAGAAGCCCTTTTATGGCTTTCCCACTCAAAAGCAGACTCGCTGCTGTGAAAGCTGAGGTGAACAGCGCTCTCGTGTGCCAAATAAGAGTACTGCTTCTGCGCCGCTGTCATTCTATCTCGGTCTCTTTGAACTCAAGTCTCTGTGGAGACATGCGGCGCAGAAACACCCTCACAGAGACACAGTGGCATCAAGTTCACCTGTCTGAGCAGGCAACTTGCCTTATCTCTAGAGGGGGAATTCTCCCTTTGTACACCCAGTGTCTTTCTTCTGATGTCTGACTCTCACCTGTGTGGCCCAGAGTTGCATCAGTAAAGCCTTCTTCTGTGTCTCCTCGTCTGCCCCATCCTCCTGCAGGAGCCGCCTGTAGGCGTGAAGCCATGGGCTTGACCCTGAGGCCTCAGTCAGACCTGCTGGAGCCAAAACCTCCCACAGTCTCTGCCGAACACTGTGGGCTGTCCTCTTCTCCTCTGTCACACAGATAAAACGTCACAAAGGAAGTGAGCCAGTGAGTCACGCACAAAACATAAACAGTGAAGCTCAATCAGAATGTCAATCAATGAAATGCCAGATACATAAACAGATAATATTGTGCGCAAGAGGTGGGAGAGGAACATTATTTCAGGTACGACAGGCACGGCTGGAAGAGGCACAGAATAATATTGTAATTGGCTGTTGTTTCTGTGCAGTAAAGGTGGGGCAGAAGCACTTACAAGCAATGACACAGTACAGAAAGTAAAGTGTATGTAGAGACAGACAAGTGAACTACCAATACAAATTAGATCACAGTCTGTAGAGAAGTGGGATGATGAATTGTGAATTGCGAAAGTCTACAAAAAAGCACTACAGGGCTTCTAGACATTATGCAAGCAACTGAGTCAGTGAAACTCACTATGGCAACCACAAAACAAATCTGAGGGAACAGCCACCGTTGAGGTCAAACCATGTCCGCCGAGAAACAGTGACAAATGTAAACAGCAAAGACTCATCTCAGGCCCTCTCCTCACTCATGGCTGGTAATGCTGATGATCTGCCTCCACACTTGATGAACATCATAACTGTCACCCTCTTTTTTCCCCTCATTCATTTCGTCACAGTGCTTTCAGATCACCGAAGCAGTTGCTTCTGAGAGGTGTGTTCAGTGTCACTACCTGGCGTCAGGGTGCCTCTTGCCATTTTGGTTAAGAGAGCCTCAAACCTCCTGTACTCCTCATAGACACTTGAGAGATCTGTGCCGTTGTTGTTCTGTTCTCCTCCAAACAGCGATAGGTACCCCGCCCTGCAGAGAAAGCAGAGACGCAACGTGAGGGAATGCGTGAGACTTTTAGTGTAGGTGGAAAGATAACCAGCCCGCTCAGTTTTTCACACACAAGACGAGCGATCCCCTTTCAACTGGTATTTGTCCGCTGGCCCACACAGGGTGCAGCATCTCCTCGTGGTGGACGTCGCCTTGTCGCAATAAACATTACTATCACTTTCCTTCCCTCTCTTTCGTTTACCAACGCTGCTTCTTGTCATGAACGGCAGCTTCATTTTGATTCACATCCGCTCTGCCAAAATGTTCAGCCAAAGAGGTGGCCTCCAACATTTGAGAGAAAGAGTGCAGTCATCCTACATTTTCTCCTGCTGTTTACAAACAGAGGACCACAGGATTGACTGGTCTGTAAACTGTTTAGTTAAAGACCTTAGACATGAATGCATGCTTCTTTTGACATAGTTTGTGTGTGTGTGTTTTGAATGTGTTTGTGTGTGTGTGTGTGTGTGCAGGAGGAGGAGGAGGAGGAGAGGGGGGGCTCTCTTACTTGAAAAGTAAGTTGTAAGAGAAGTTGAACAGTCCCTGCTCTTTCCAGTCTTTCTGGTTCAGAGGCATCTCAGCTTTCAGCAAGCCCTCCAGGTGTTTGATCATGGCGCTGTTAAGGTCGGCCAAATTAGTTCCCAGGAAGTGCCTGTGGACACAGAAGGTTGCAGAAGGGAGTGATGTAAATCATGCTTTACTGATTGATGGTGTTGTGATGGTGTTACTCGGTGGCACACATTATTGAAGCTACCTGTTGACTTAGTTGCCCTACCTATTTTCTAAAAATAACTTATAGTATATTTCGCAAGTGTGAGTAAAGTGGTAACACGATGGGTAAAGCTGCATGCTCTTAAAACTCAGATGTAACCTGAAGAAGGCATTTTAAACCTTAAAATGAAAAACGGTGCATAGAGTGTGCGGTGTTCCACTCCTTCATTGGGTCTCTGCCCGTGTGCCACTTCTACACAGTGAAACAAAAACTGCTGTAGATGAAAACTGAGCAATAACAAAACAAGAAGTCCTAAAAACTGATTTCCAAAAAAAGGGAAGAGCTTTCCACAGAAGTATCCACAGTAATACTATTTATGAGACTTCCACAAACTTAACATGAAATGAAAATGAAAATGGTTTGGAGGACATTACTTCTTCATCATTGCTTTTGCTTTAGCTGGCTGGTGCTGCGGGAGCCGCAGGTTGAAGATCCTCTCCATGAGCACCTGCGAATAGCGAGTAAAGTCCAGAGAATCCGAGTCATTGATGACTGTGTCGTATGAGTGCGGATCCAGCAGCACCGTCACATAACGTCCGGCAGCACGCACCTGTACATCATCAGCACAGCGGTGAAAATGTATCAGATACACATGTAGGTGTAATGCAGTAAATTTGTTTTGCGTGTATTTATGCGTGATTGACAGTGAACACAGTCACTGTGTATAAATGTGTAAAACGTCTGATTTCACAATTGTTTGTTGTAATGATTGTCGTGTATCTTATATCTTAACTGAGGTTTTTAAGCTTAACACATTCACCCTATTTATTTCTGATAAGGTGCAGTATTACTTAAATCTTTTGAATGAATACCAAACTCCAGAGCACATTTCTTGGAAAATGTGAAACTTTGTTTTTTGTTCAGGATAACTGAAAATCACAGTGATGTAAATTCACGTTGCATGACGGTATCTGTAACATGCTCCCACATGAATTTGAAAATATGATTGAATCCAAGACGTGTTCTACAATAAAATTTGGAGAGGTAGTAGCACTCTTAGCCTCTTCCAGAATAGATTTTAAAAGATGAAAACGAGCAGAACAGTCTACAACAAGTCTGATTTAAAGATCCCAGCCCTTAATCACACTTCACGAACTGGACATCTCTTTTCTCCCGTTGCAATCCATCTACATTTAGCATCAGAAGTGACCACCCAGAAGTCAATATCATGTATTGTAAGGTTGAATTGCATAATAAAATGTATTCTTGACTTTGGAAACAGCAGTTGAAAAAACAATCTCATCCTCAGACCCATTTAGTAGCTTATCTAGAACTTTCGACTGTCTCACACTATCTTCTTCAGCGGAGGGAATTTGTCCAGTTGTCAGGAAATTGTAAATGTTTAAACTTTGAAGCTGAACTTTTACATTAATAAGAGCCCCTAAAAGTGTTCAGAAAAATGAACAGAGGTAGTATTAGAGGTGAGATTGTTGTGTGAAATGTACATAGCCTTCAGGTTTCTTCTACTCACTGTGAAAATGTCGCCATGTTTCAGCTTCATTCGATTCAAGAACTTGGAAGCATCTTTTCCAAATTCAAGCGCATGGCCTAACCATGGGATAACTCCTTTGTCTAGAGGTGGATCACTCTTGGATCTAAAGAAAAAATATATATAGTGAAACTGATTTTGTGTATTTTTTGTTTAAGAGGCTTATCTGTTTGGCACTTTATCCTACGGACAACAACACAGTGAATGAATATTTGACACAAACATCCTGCGTTGTCCACCCCATTAAACTAAAGAAATTGTTTCCTATTTTTCTATCACCACGATGTTATTATTAACTCCTTAGATGTCAAATTGAGTTTGAACCAGACACGTATTTGCATTAGAATTGTCAGCAAAAACAGATATTAGTATACAATAAAGTAAATAAATAAAAGTTGACCCAAATCAGTTTCAGAACAAGCTCTTTCCTTCTCTTTCCTTCCTTCTGGGCAAATATTCAGGTTTTACAACATGTAGGCTAATAATAATAATACACTGAGTCAAGTAGTAACTCACCTCGATCTGTGCGTGAGAATAAAATAAAGCAGAATCGCTTGGACGAGTAGAAAAATGGTCCAGATCATCTCGTGTGTTTACTTAGTTCCCCGGTCCGGAGAGTCACTGGAGCTTCCGCAGCGCTCACACGGCCTTTTAAGACGGCTCCTCCTCACCTCACCTCACCTCACACGCTTCCAAAAAACCGACCAGGCTGCTCATTGTCATTGTGTCCGTCATCAGGCGCAACCTCTTACCCACTTTAACACCAGGAAACAAAACGAGATTAATTCACTCCCCTTTGCCGCACGTTATACAGGCTGCTAATTCATTTTCTGTTATTTGTACTACACAAACATGTAGGTGGGGAACTAGAAAAGGCAAAAGATAAATAGGATTTTTATTCTTAAATTGGCGGGTAACGTATCCACGCCTGTATCTGCCTGACTTTGGTGTTCAGGCTCAGACTTTTGAAAATATTACAATTGATCATGTTTATAATGCAATAGTTAAAAAATAGCATTATGTGACAAGTTGTTCATTAATATCAAGACCAAAATGTAATCTATTAAGCACCGAACCTGTGTGAGCCTTTATATTTTGTTTCCTGCTTATTTCTTTCCTTTCATTAGCAATGGAACGAAATGCTGAATAATTGGACAATATCTTCCCTGTTTGGGAATACCCCATGGCTGTTTATTACTTCATGAAAGGCTGTTAGTGTAATCCTGCCATGCAGATGTTCACGTAGTCTATTACCGTCACTGAGTGAGTCAGTCAGTCTCACACACACACACCTTCTTTGAGTTGATATCAGCTGATATTGGCTTCATGTGGTCCCACCTGTTGTGCGCTCAGCTCAGCACGTCCGATACAGAAGAAATGAAGGAAAAAGCACAATTGTAGCGAGGTGCTGGCCCACAGGTACACGTGCAGAGAGGAGGGGGAGCACCCGCTCACACTCTGCAGCTCACCCCTTCTTTCTTTACTAGTATCATCCTCGAAAATATTCTTCGTAATATATGAAAACATTTTTGAAGTGCAGGCAGTTTGTCACTGACACACAATTTTTTTTAATCGGGCCACTACTGTAATTTACATCAACGGACACTTTGTTTAAATCTTTATTAATCAGAACAAATAGCATTTCCTGCAAAATGGACACAGTGGGTCTGAGGTGCGCAATGAAACAACCCTCAGCAGGTTTCTGAACATATGGATTGTTTGAGAGCCTGAGAACCACTTAACTTCTGCTGAACATGAAACTAGCTTTTCTCCCCCCAGTTAAGCCATTTAAAATTTCACAAAAAAATATAATTAAACCAAATGAGAAATACTAAACATTTACACTAAAACTGCTTGGCACGCTTGACCAGAGAACCTGTAGTAAGTAAAAAATAAAAATTTTAAAAAAGGTTTATCATTAAAGAGAATATAAATAATGTTAATTCTACACTGCCTCAAATATAAATTCAGAAATTAAACGCAGGGTGTGAATTAAGAGAGCTCCTTGGCATCCTTCTCGTCCCCATGTGCATTAACCGTTCCTCGTGATTCATAGACATCCTCTGGAGTTTGGCCAAACACGGCCCCGGTCCGCTTGAGGAGGTAGACTCCAGCATGTAAACCTCCAACATTGACCCAAACAGTGTGTAGCTTCCTCCACAGTCCTCCCATCCTCGAGATAGCCTGGAGACAACATAAATCTTGTGAGGGCAAGCAAACAAATGAGACATTTGTTTTTTTGTAAAACAAGATCTCTGTTTGGACAAATACAGCTGGTAATGGTCTTTTCCCATGATGTAGCCACTGGGCTGACTGTGCAGGGGGGGGGGGGGGTTCTATTCACAATAGAACATGACTTTAAAATATAATACTAATCATTTAATGAGCTTGAACAAATATGGGAAAGCCCATATACCACAAAGGTCAATTGTGACCCATGTCACTGACCTCTAACCCCATTCTGTACTTTTGAGGCTGCACAGGGAGGAATTGAGAAAAATAAATTATACATTTGAAACTAATTCATTTCTTGTTTTATTACCACGGAGACCAATCATTCTTCATGGGATCACAACAAGAAAGTTGTCACAACAAGTGACTTCACCTCAGAAGATATTAAATAAACGTCCTGTCAAATCTCATCATTATCATTATGCTGTCGCATTTATTTTATAGTTATTTTAATAATTTCTTTTTATCGTTAGCAATGCAAAGACTTTGTGTTTACTCAGCACTTTGTAACGTGTTTTCAAAAGTGTACTGTTATTGTTTTGAAGTGTAGATGCAAACACAACACCTCACTGACTTCACAAATACATATTTTTAGCCAAGCTAGCAGCTCCATGTGGGTCTGTCTGTCCACCACATTGGTCAAAACGTAAGGATCTAAACAACTGCTCTATTAGATGGATTAGAATAGCCTAATCATCAACCATCAGGTCATAATAATTATGACGTGTCAACCCTCAATGATGCATGTATCATGTGCATGTTTCCTCACATTCACTCCCTTTCACTTTGATCCATCCTGGCTAATGTGAAATGACATTACACATTATGAACAGTGTGTATTGTACTTTTGTATGTAGGCTATTTTTAGATCCAGTTAAAGGAACAACTGAAAAATGTTGCTTTTGTTTCCTTTACTTTGGAATGTGGCCTGTATGTCAACAGTGCTCTTAACAAGTTATGTTTACTACACATTTTGGCTTCCACTATTTCATCTATAAACAGGTACTGCACACTTAAACATGTTTGTTTTTGAACTGTAAACAAAATGAAATGACTAGTCAGTCTCCCCAGTGTCCCCTGACCCACACACTACGTAGCCACGAGGCCACGCCTCCTACAGTCTTTGTTCCCTCACTCGTTGCATTTCTTTAATTTGCTGGGAAAGAGGGTCCTAGCTGAGTCTCACTGGAGTTACATATTAAATGTCCACACACAAATGTATTATTTCTAGAATTACTTCCATGGCAACAGTTTGTATACACAGTGCACAATTTAGTTGAATCTTTACATGTGACACGCCTCCATCTCAAGCTCACTGACGTGTGGAAAAAGCAGAACCATTGATTATAAAAGGGTGGAGATACAAATAAATACAATTGTCCTTGGGTGGATCGTGGTACGTAGACTATGTATTGTCCTACTATACTAGGAACACATGCCTACTGCACAATAATGGCATGGTTAGGGCGTGCAGATTGTGCAGAAGTGCACCCGGGCTCTCATCAGCAGTCAAAGATAATTACAACAATGATTTGCTGAGCAGGGGCATCTACCTGTTCCCACCCCCAGTGAAAATGAATAACGTCTCTGCCTCACAATGCCAATTAAAGCAGCATCTATCGAGCAAGTTACGCAACATTAATAGAAAACAGGTGCATGTTGCCAAAACTCTTCGAAGAGTAATCACGTTTGTTTAAGATGAAGATGAATAATGACGATGTGATGAATAAAGATGGGGTTAAAAGAAGCAGCACGTTTCCAAACTCAAGAAACTGCCTTCTTTTTTGGTTTCGGCATCGTTGACAGCAAGGCGCAACAATGCAGCTAGTGACTACATTAAGTGTGTTGCATGTGCGTTTGTTGCCCCATTTGTTTATTGGTGCAAGTTAGGTCCTGCTTTATGAATAATGAGCCTACGGAGGAAATAAGTTGTTGTAACCTTAATAGGCAGTCTGTCATGTGCCAACAAATTGTTGTCAGAAAGGCGGTGGCAGTTCAGGACTTGCACTGAGATTTAGTAAATTTAAGTTCTCATGTGACAGCATCAGATTTTGTAAGAATTCCCGTAAAGTGTAGGAGTATTACGGTTACCTTAGAAAAGCATTTCTTGTCCTGCGTCAACAAAACAGCCTTTCCAGAGCCTGGTCTGCACACACGGGCCATTTCTCTCAGACAGGAGGGGTAAAGGTCCCAGTTCTTCTTCTTAGAGCCCATCCTTCAAGAAACCAAAGAAAACATTTTACATCACGGCTGATATAAAATAAAAGATAAATCTACTGTTTCAGAATAAACTTCTTGGGAATAATTTCTACATACTATTTATGATCAACCACGTACTGTACACCACTGCTATTAGTTACCTCTTCCCAAAGGGCATGTCAGTTATGATTATGTCAACTGAGCTGGTCCTTATGGGTAAATTGCACAGATCCCAACGCACTGTGTCAATGGGCAATCCAGATGCACTGTTAGAAAGAATCCAACAAGGATTTTAAATCATTGTGATGACCGTCAACTACACAGAACTGTGCATCAAAACTACCTCTTCATGAGATGTCGCACCCCCTCACCTGCCTTTGTCTGCCCGCCGTTTCTGGATGTGACATATATTATTGACTGTGCGGTTAACTGCCATGTCATAGTTGTCACCAGCAATGTAGAATGAGCTGTTAAATTCAATGGCCCCCTGGAGAAGAACAACATTACACAGTTAGTGATCTTTGAAAGTCATCCTGGTGGGATCTCAAGAACTTGGTCACTCGGATTGCTCAAAGTAGCAGTCAGGACGCGGGTGCAGAATGGTTGTGCATGGATGCAAATGCATCGCTGCTTTAAACCACATGATGATCCAGGAAATGTTTTTACTTTCTGATAGTGTTAAAAAGCGGACAGATTGTGAAGCAAAGCCAAGCTAAGCAAGCCTGATTACAGTTAAGAGACGAGTGATAAGTAAAAATAAAATTTATTTTTAGAAAACTAAACATTGTAAATAAGCCAAGGTCACTGTAAACTCGCAGCAATGAAAAAGGTACATGTTTATAGGTGCTGTGTTTATTCTTTGCACTTTATGATTTCTTCTTCTAAGCCAAACCTGCAAACATATTGTAAGAACATTGCAGTCTAAGGACAGATGTTATGTCTCACCTCCAGCGGTATTGCTCCTGTTCCGCACATTGGATCAATTATTATATCAGATGCCTGGGGTTTACACAGCCTGCCAACAGACAACAGAGTATGAATATAACGCCAATGAAAAATGATCGGATTTAGTATCATGTGAACTCATTTTAAAGATGTCAACATGTAGCATCCACCAATTCTGCTGTTCCTCTCCTCAGATGCCCCCACCATGTACCCGACACCAGAGGTTTTACTTGATTTTGATCATTTCTAATGTGTGCAAGGTGAGTCTACCACACTACAATGTACCACACCAGCAGAAACAGTTTTGACCCTGCCTGAACTCTGAACGTGACTCTCATAAACACGATGTGGTTCAAGGGCTGAACAATAACTGCTCCACAGCATTTTACATGACACTGAACTGCACCATTATTAGTTATGATTACAAGTTACAATCACAAGTGACACTGCATTACGTTGTTATAATTGGTATTTCTTTACGCAGCTCTTTTTGTCACCTTGACATTAAGGTGTGACTTGCAGATTTGTCTCAACAGAGAAGAGTTGTTCTTGGCTGTGATGGTACTAGACATGTCTGTACACAGTAAGGCCAGACATGCCAACCTCACTATCAACTTAGTCATGTCTGCTTTCAGATGGAAGTATTGTTGTTCAATATTCCTTTGCCAGGGATCAGTGTAAACGTGTAAAAGAATTCTTCTGCTGTAAGGTAAGAGTCTTTGGTTGCAGCATGCCAGTATTTTTGTCACCAACTCTTCCTCTTTCCTCCGTAACCTTGGTAGCTGTCCAAGGTGGACAAGGAGTGTCAAACATTCGGTTCAAACATTCAAACAAAACCATTCAACCGAGTAAACATTTGGAATGAAATCTTATATTGAATGAAACATTTAAACAAATTCAGGAGCTCAGCTGTAGACATACATTGTGTACCTGGTGAAAACAGTGTTATAGAATTACCTGAGCATGCCATAGCACAAGGTAGACCGCAGAGTAGTGGGTCCAAAGTGACTGATGTTTCTCCTGTGGAGACTCTCTTCTGTCAGTGCAATGCCGATCACCATCTCTTCTTTGTGTATGTTTAGTAAAACCTACAGCACAGAAACACACAGTACATGATAATTATCACACATTCCTATATTATTATTATTATCACACATTATTAGGAGATGGAGCTAAAACAATCTTCAGAAAATTAACTGCTACTTATCTTGATCTGGATTGATACTAAATTGTTTCAGTAATTATTCAAGCACAAATGTCAAACATTACGTTGTTCCAGCTTCTCAAATGTGAGGATTTGCTGCTTTTCTTTGTCATATATGATGGTAAAAAGAATATTAAAACAAGCAGTTTGAAGACATCAACTTTTAAAGCTTTGAAAACGTGATGCTATTGTTGATGCACTTTTTGACATTTCATAGACTAAATGAACAACTGATTGGGTAAATGACTAAATGAGTTGCTAATTAAGTGAGAAACGAATCTGCAGGTTAATCAATAATGAGAATAATAGTTAGACAACATGCATCTAAATATCAGCTAACCCAGAATAGGCACTAAAACTAAATTTAAATTGTTGACAAACTACGGTTTTAATAGTCAAATTGCAGACACCTGGCAACTCCAAGCAGTAAAATACTTTGAGGGAATTCTATATTATTTAGGCCACAGATTGTGTCAAAATCTTTTTTAAATAATGAAGAAACACACACCTCATTTCATACAATGCAGAAGCATTTTTCAACTTGTCACATAATGCGAACAGGTTATGTTTATGGAAAACATTAAGTTAATGCCGAGACATTTTTTTCCCTTTGTTACTTCTAAAAATAAACATTAGGTCATTATGCCTCACATATTTATCTGACATTAAATAAAAGGAAGAGTTTGTTTTGACAAGTGCAATTCAGCTTGCATCAGTCCAACCTGAACAAGCACGCCTACCTCTATGTCAAACTTTGTCATGTCTGCTTTCCACTGGAAGAATTCTTGCACGGCCCCACCAAAGTCTCTGGCCGCCTCGTTGGAGGAAAAGCTGTGTTTGTCGCCGGCCCTGTTGCACGTCACGCGAAACTTGATGAGTTTGGCCTCGGGTGCTGTCTCCTCCGAGTCCTGCGTGTTGGACTCCAGGTCGGACGTGCTCTCCGCCTTCGTCTGGCTTTCAGCAGCAGGTTCAGGTATCTCTTGCTGCTCAGTGTCAGCCACAGGTGCATCAGTGGCCTCGCTATTAGGTTTTGCTTTGGTGCCATTTCCTCCTTTCCGGTAGCCTTTCCTCTTTTTTAGGGTGCGATTTAGTTTCCAAACCTCTAAGGCATTAGTCCAGGGGAGATCGGAGGCAAGCTGCTGTAACTCCAACAATGTCTCCTCCTGTACAAAACAAAGTGTTTATTACCATGACCATAATGCACTTAGCATCAGCTACGGTAGAATAAAGGTGGCTGTAAGTTACCTTTGATTCTTTGAACTGATAATGATCATATTCCTCTACAACAACAAACAGGTTGTCCACAGACTTCAGAAGATGGACCTGCGGAGGGGAATTCAATGAATGGACAGAAAGAAAGACAGTTAGACAGACAAACATACACAGATACATTTTAGATGTAGGTTTTCTGTACACTTTTTTCACCTGGCAAAATTAAACTGTGGGTTCCAACATATCACCACATGGCTCCATATAAATAGCTATTACCATTCAACATCAAAGCAAAGGTTTCTATGCTTATATTGCAATCTGAAAGTGAGAAACACCATGTGAGATTAAGGCATGCATTGGCTCCAAGTTTCGTACCTGGAAAAGCTTGTCAGTGGTTATTGGAAAGTATATTCGACCACGGTCTTTGCTGATACGAGCATCAACCCCAATTTTCTCCTTGACCTCTTCTGCAGCAGTGTGTTCAAACCCAGTGGGCACGGTTGCTCCAATGGTGACGGAGATGCTATCCCCACTGGTGGCGTCAGTCTCAGTGGAGGAAGAGGTGGATGGTCCCACTGTGTTGGGGCCCGGCTCTGCAGCTTCTTCTTCCTGGGAGGACATGCTGACACAGAGGCTGTCTGTTATACCTGGAGAGAAAGAGAGGAATTAGTAATGTTTTGCTGCATATTTTGCCATATTAAGTCATAAAGAGTCATTTGAAAGGGAACAACGTTTTTAAAGAGCTACTGATGTTGTCAAAAGTTAGCATGTAATAGAGTTTATTGCTAGAGAAGCAACGTTACCAGTTAACTCAGCCGGCTAATATTAGCTTTAAGGAGCTAAGAAAAGTTGTTACGAATATAGCACATGGTAACGTAGGGAACTAATTTGGCTTTTATATTAAACCGCTGCCACATCATGGTACGTGCTTATGTGATGAGCCAACCGCTTAAACTGTAGAAGCTGATAATAAACGTATATTTGAATTAAACCTGCTAACTGGAATCAGACCAACCTGTCAGACACGAGGCGACATGTTGCTTCCGCTCAGGAGCAACAACACTGACACTTCCGGTTTAATCCTTCAGAACAAAAGCATCATATTCACACATTTATTCTGACAAAACTAAAGAATTTAGACAAACTAAATGTCCAAATATTCCTCAAAATCAATCATACATTGTGCGTGGGTGACATTTCTAAAGTATTCTAAAGTTATTCTTAAGGTTGTATGCGCAAACTATATGCCAAAATGCCCACATTCACATTCATTAACATGTTCTTTCTTTCTTTTTTTCTTTCTTTGTATATATGGATGATTTCAGAAAATGATATCCAGTTAAATTTGTCAAAACAAAGTTAGATTTGAATTATTTTATATTGTTCAATTGTTCAATAAACTTAATTAAAAAACTAAATGAAACACAAAACATAGAAGACAGTACAGCTACTGAGTTAAGAAAGAGCTGCATTGTATTGTTTATTTACTTTTTCAGAACTATATGGCACCGTTGCTCACATGACCTTCATTTAGTGGGCACGGTGTAAATTCTATTTTACGTTATTAAACTTTTTTAAAGTGTAAAAACTGTTGTTTTGTTTTGAAAGCCATGAGCCCTAACAGGAAATGTAGTAGGCACCAGCTGTACTCATTTTGATCATGCGTTTTCTGTCATCTTCACTACTACTTCCGGGTACATCTTTCCCATAAGTGATCAGCAGAGGGAGCCATGATATAATTTTTGGAGGTAGAACAGGGCAGGATAAAAGTTATACCAGAGACAGCAAATTAAACCGCAAAAGATGTCATGGGGAACATTTTAAGAAACGATGGAGAAATACAAAATGACTGTAATTATGGGCTTTTATTCTTTTTACTAGTAGATGTAATTCAGAACAAAAGAAATACAAGTTTATTGATATTTGGGATAGAATTAACTGGCTCAGAGTGTGTCACATCTTCTTGTGCCCAGCTTTAACTTCACTTGGGAGCTAAAGAGAATTCTTTATCTTTTATATATATATATATATATATATATATATATATATATTTACCTGTTTCCTTATTTTCTGTCCTTAAGCCAAGTTTAAAGCAGAACATTTAATTATAAGAAAACAAAATCTGTTTTTAATTGATTTTTATTTATTTATCTGAAGGCACTTTAATTTCTTTCCACACTACGTACAGTATGTTTATTGAAAATGTTTTGTTGTTTTTCTAACATTTTGTTTCAGGTCAACTTAATTCATTCCAACTGATTAGTAAGTGTGAAGTCTGGGAGACAAGTGGGAGTGTGTTCATGTCAGGGAACGAAAAGTCCTGCACAACAGATGGCCAGTGTTGCACAGTCAGTACAGTCGAGCACTGCAAAAACCTTTGCCAACTTAATGATATTATAAACTCATTAGCAAAGGCAACCTTTTTGCACGATGCATGAATTTATTCCCTCTGCAAAGGGAATAAGCAAAGAGTATCTGACAGTGAAAATAAACTCAGAGCAGAAAAGTAGTGCAGCTCCAGATTTGCTTCTTTGACACAAGATCAAACAGACACAACCAGAATCCTGTTTGATCTGTGTGTAACTCTTATTCACGCAGGGGATGCTTCCATCCTCACGTGTAACTCAACCTCAGCTTCAGTAACATACAATGTGAAGAAAAGACAAGCATGCAACTATGAGAAGTATCCTCAAAGCAGTCATGTATGATAAATCCTGTGGGATTATTCTTCAGATCCCTTTCTCAGTGTGGTATTACTAATTAGAATAAAAGTGACATTTACAGAGATATGAACCGACTTCTTATGGGAGAGAATACGCACCATATCAAGGAGATATCTCTTTCTCAGCATGAATGCTTGATGATTGATTGATGACAGTGTAAATCAGTATCAAGGAACACTAATCAAAGACTATGATAGAGGTTGTCGGTGGTTTGCAAATGATTGTCTTGCATCAGTTCTAACAAAAGACAGAAGCAGGAGCCTCTGTAGCCTTTAACTAATTGGAAAGAAAACATGACAGTGAACATAACCTGAAATCAATTTCACATTTGCCCAGACATAATGTGATTGGAACCATCTGAGGCCATTTTATGATGCTACAAAATACATTTAAAAACACAGGACAGACAGTTGACAGCAGCAAGGCAGATGTTTTCTTGGTAACACTACATACCTTTAATCCAGAGCCCAAATAGCACTCATTTATTGTGTTTCTGCCTAGTTTGCTACATTTCTCATTTCTAAATTATGACAGGGAATAGAATAAAGTGTACTTCCAAACTCAGAAATATGTAATTTCTTTAATTTTCTTGAACATATGTTATATTTTACATAATTTTACATTACTTAATAGTTTCTATTTCTGACATTGTACAGTATTGTGGCAAGTATGGATTTACACAGGGCCAAAGACAGGTGCTGTGCAGTGTTGGAGGTCGATTTTAAACAGGGAAACCTGTTTGCTACCTTCACGCAGGGCAAAGATAATTTAAATTAAAAAAAGGTGCAGTTATATGTGATTATGAAATCCACAGACATCCATTCAAAGCTTCCTCTGGATGAAGAAGAAGGAGCATTTTAGGAAGAAGCAGCCTTAAAGGCTTTTCTGCTGTCTTCTTTCCCATAGTTTTGATAATAACCATGACTCTTTAGTTGAGGATCTACACAGGAAGTCTCTACTACTCTCTACTAATTAAATTTTTTCTCAACATACTCTGTGAACAATTCTTAAGACCTTTTCAGACTGATGCAAGTGTTGATTTAGAGGTAAAAATATGCTGTTGATATCAATATGTATTAATGTGAAGACGCATCAGTTTTGTTTATGGGCCCACAATCGTTGACATTTTTGATTTGACATTCAGTACACGTAAGTAATCTGAAGTCATAGGAGGCAATCACAATAAGATGGTGACCGAGTGGTCTAAGATGTCTGTAACCCTGACAACCCTGGTTTGGGTCACCTGGGAACCTTTGCTTTCTGTCACTTATTCAGTCAGTGTAAAAGAAAAGATTTTTGGAAAGTTAATTGAGCAATGACTTTTTTTATTTGAAATAGTACCTTTATTTCATTTGTTGCTGTGCAAAGAAAAAAACAACAATTGTCTCAGATTCACTGAGAGATTTTTCGCTGCCATAAACTATTTGTGTGCCTTTTTAACAAAACTACTAAATGATTATCTATTACAGCATTCAGGCTCTGACTTTATCCCAGGCTGGTATTTCTTCACAGACCTCCGAGCAGTTCCCTCTCTTGTTCTATAGAAAGGAACAGTAAAAGGATCTCACAATGGATCTTTGTGCCATAAAAACAGTGAAGTCATGGTTTCCCTGGCTCCCCCCCCCCGAGATGCTCGATGAGAGAGGTATATGGGTGAGGACCAGAGGGATGGTGGGAGGGATGAAGGGGACTACAAAAAGGTTACCTCTGCTGACTTCTCTGTGGTAAACACAAAACCAGCAGAATCCACCCTGCTGTCACCCGGGCCCTCCAGCAGGCCTCTCTGTCACAGCTGGTGAAGTGTCTGCTCACTCATGGTTTCACTCCTCAGACACGTAGGTGATAAAAGAGGCCCGACAAGCGCATTCGCTTCACCACCGGAACACAAGAGGCAGCGTGGTGCAGTGAGACACATAACACAGGAAGACCCTTTCTCTGTCTCTCTCTCATATCCAGACCCACCTATATGTTCAAAGACATAGCATATTTCCATTTGGTGGGGTTTTAGGTTTAGATAGTTGACTCACACATCACATAGATTCAATGAACATTTGGAACGAGCTAACATAGAATAGATGTGATACTGTCAGACAGTGTGGAGTAAGATTTTTCTGATCTTAAAGCTTTTGAATGGGGGAAAAAGGGAAAAAACTGGATGATAAGAGGTTAAAAAAGGCTTTTACTCCTGTGGATAGGACTGTACTTTTGGTGTTCACCGGCCAGAAAATGTATTTGGACATCACAAGGCCAGAAACAAATGCTGATACAAACCTGATTTCCTAAGTCATAACTGGAGGGCAGCAGGATGCCGGCTTTTCTGTGAATAGATATTCATGGGGTAACATAAGTAATGTAGAAGTATTGTTCATCTCTGTAATTTTTCAATTAGACTCTCTAGGGTGACTAATTGTTTCACCTAATTTGTGCAATGTAATAAGTCCATATTTCATATTACATTGTCTTAAGCTGGTGATGGTGGCTGTAGACTGACATGAGGCTATGGCTCATGTGTCTTACACTGATATTCTCAGTTTCTATCTGAATTCTCAGAGTTCTTATCAGGTTTAGTCCTTAAAACAGATAAAGTGATTATTGTAGGTGATTTTAATATTCATGTGGATGTAGAAAATTAGGCCTTAGTGCTTAATTTATCTCATTATTAGATTCGATTGGCTTCTGTCAGAGTGTACATAAACCCACTCACTGTTTTAACCACACCCTTGACCTTGTTCTCGTCTATGTCATAGAGGTTGAAAATCTAGTGGTCTTTCCACAGAATCCTCTCTTATCGGACCATTATTTAATTACTTTTAAATTCCTATTACTGGACTACACGCCACTAGGCAAACATTCCTACACTAACCAACTAACTTCAGTGATTCCTTTATCAAAGCCATCAACATGTCTGTTAGACCCTGTCCCAACTAGGCTGCTTAAAGAAGTTTTACCCTTTGTTAGCACTTCTTTACTGATCAATGTAAAATATATATATGATCAATGTGTCTTTATTAAAAGGCAATGTGCCACAATCCTTTAAAGTAGCTGTAATTAAACCTCTTCTTAAAAAGCCCACTCTTGATCCAGGGGTTTTATCAAATTATCGACCTATATCTAACCCTCCTTTTTTCTCTAAGATCCTTGAGAAAGCAGTTGCCAATCAGTTGTGTTACTAGAGTACTGTTAAAAGGGAGTTTTTCCTTGCCACTGTCGCCTAGTGCTTGCTCATGGTGGGACTATTGGGTCTTTGTAAAAAAAAGAGTTGCTCTTCACCTGCTCTATATGAAAATGTTCCCTGGGATAACTGTTATGACATGGTGCTATATAAATAAAACTGAATTTTCAAATTCAAAAACACAGTATATTATAATATATATAATATATATATATAATATTTTAAGAATGGATTAAACTAGTAGTTGTATTCATTGCATGTAAATGAAGTTTAAATATTGCAGCTATTGTTTGTACATTTATTGTTAAAGTTCTTATTTCAAGACAATTTTTCACTTACTTTTGCACTAACTACATGCTGTTGGACAATAGAGTGGGTTTTAGACTTTACCCAGACAGTACACTTTGTGAAAAAAATGCAAATAAAAAAAAGTCAGGTTGAACTAAAATGTTTATATGCATTCATTGCTTTAGTGTTTTATACTTCACAGTACAGAGACTTTAACTTACCAAATGATGGGCATACAGTGCAGACTGCAAATTGTTAAATTTCTTCTGCACTAAAATAAAAGGTGCAGTTCTGTGAATGTAAAAGGACATCACTTCCTCATGGTTTAGGTATATTCCAGAGAAGGTATAGGTATATTCCTGTCTTTGTATGAGGCTCATAACTACATAAAATGTCTAATCCATTTAATGTGTAGTTATGTAGTAAGTTCCATACATACAGTGAAAAGAACTCTGCAGCAATTCTAACAAATTCCACACATTACAGTTACTAACAGATTAGTAACGTGTGCCTCGGAGGAAAAGTAATAATGCCTAATAAAATTAATTTCTTTAAAAGCTTTATGATATGGAATGATATCAGACCATTAAGAGAGTGTCAGAGTAACAACAAAGCATTCATACTGCCACTCAACATTGTGGGCATTGCTGGACTTCCTGACTTTAGCTTCACATATCAATCTCACCAAATGCAGTTTTTACACATTTCATTCCTGTATAATAAGCACATGTTATAAACAGTAATATGGGGAAAATCAGATTACAGTGATCAATTTATCTTTGTCTATTTCCTGAAAGGGAACATGTATTTATGGAGCTGATTTCCTGTCAGTAGGAAAAAGAGCAGACATATCTTATTGACTGTTTATGGACATCGATTAGTCAACTGTTCTAAGTCGATCAGTAAGTTTGTCAGGTCAGCTGGTGGACTAGATTATCTGCAGACTTATAGAAGTCTGCAGAAGACTGGTTTATGCATGTAGGACTAAAGGAATAGTTTGTCATTCAGGGAAATATGCTTATTCACTTTCTTGCCAAGAGGAAGAACAGAAGATTGATACAACTGTCACATTTCACCATTAAATATGAAACTAGAGCCAGTTAGCAGTCAGTTAGCTTAGCTTAGCTTATCTTAGCACAAAGACTGGTAGGCAGACAGGTAGCCTGGAGCTGTCCAAAGGTAAAGTATTCTGAAGGTCACAAATTAACACACAAAAATGACAAATTGTTATTACAAGTTGTTAGGTGGTGTAATATTTCTTGGCAACGCAATGCAACTTCCTGGAGCCTTGTCCTGACTAAGACGTTGCCAGGCAACCAGTGTAGACTTAAATTAGGCTTTTCAAATAGGTCATCTTGAAGAGCAGCATACTGTAACTGCTAGATTACATATATTAGACTAAAATATTTGCACATTTATGCAGCTGTGGCACTACCAAGGATATAGAAAATAATTTACTTAATTACTTAAATAACTAAAAATTAAGGGAATAGTAATACTTTGCTAGTTACTGGCTAGCTGTTTCTCCCTGCTTCCAGTCTTAAGGCAAAGCTAACAGTTACCCTTCTGATTCACATTTAACATCTCACATAACTCTTGGCAAGAAAGAGAATTAATAAAACTATTCCTTAAATTAATAAGTTAGAATGCCCCTAAAACCCTCTGTATTTTGTATCCTGGTAAGCAAAACGAGAACTCGGCAGTAATGCAAAAACACTGGTAGTTTATTCTAAGGCCTTAAATAATCTCAGAGAAGCAAGGGGAGAAGTAATGTGATGTTATCTTGCTTCTACAAACTGCATGTGACACAAGAGGAATCCCGTCTTCTAACAACAATCACTTTTATCCTTAAACGTGACCACGTTTCCCTAACCTTAATATCTATAAACAGATATCTGCATATGAATGCAGAATCTGTAGGCAGGGGACAAGATTATTATCAGAAGCGTTCTTTTATCCACTTGTAGTCAGTTTGTAGTCCGATTAGTATTGACCAATGACTGCTGAGTGGGCTTTGATTGCATGCATTAAACCAGTCCATGTGGACAGCAAAAGAGGTAGAACCCATTGGCTTTGCAGTCTCGGAACCCATCAGCTATCGTCCGACAACAATTTAGCTTTTTCTCAATGTCCTAACCCTAGAGATTAGCTTTGTGAGATGATAGCTAATGAATTCTGGGATTGATAATCATATGAGGAGCACCTGGAAGAGGAAGCCTTGACCCAGATATGCATTATCCGGATATCCACTGGCTAAACGCCCTGAAACATTGCCCGTTGTGGCTACCCATTGCAGCTATCATCGTCAGGCAATGGGTTCCGAGATTGCCCTAACCTTGAGCAAGGAGAAGCCTTAACCACAGTCTATTTTTAACCTTAACCAAGGTTTTTAGTAGTTTTAGTTAAACTGAAGCAAATCTTAACTACAAAAAAAAAACACTCATGAATCATTTTTGTACAGACCTAATTTATTATATACGCATGTGAACTTATTGGAACGTACCATGAGGGAGAGAAAAAGCAACAAACACAAGCAGGCATGGCATATTGACAGTGTGGGTTTGTCAAAAACAAGGTGTGTTTTGCGAGAAGGAGTTTGTTGTACAAGAGTAACCTTCACATGAACATGCCTGCACAGCTGTGTTGCCATCTGTTAGTCAAAAACCCAAGTGTACAATTAGGTCCTGTAGTCCTGAGGGAGGAGAGCACGGCCATTTTGATGACTTCTTCCCTTGGCACCAGCAAACCCTCTGCCCATCAGTCCAAGGCTTTAATGTGATGATGCCATGCTGTAGACCCAAATGAGTTGTCTCAATCTACGTTTTCCAAATATCTACTATCTTTTCAATGTCCAGAATGGTATGCAAGGGAGGTTGCAATGAGGACAGGACCCCTTACTGAGACCCTGGCCTCCTTGCCTCAGTGCTATTTGCAACTGTTGGCTGAGTTCTGTGGCATAATCTTCCAACACACAGGAGGTGGGGGTTGAGGGGGGTACACTATTGCTCCTACTGTAAACACAGAAAAAGCTGGATTCAACAGCATTACATCTTTTGCCTCTCTTTCTGCTGCTACACTTTGATAAAATGCGTGACAGCTTGGTAAACCTGGGTGAGCTTTGTGCAATCCACTGATGTCATGTTGCATCATTTGTGGGTGCTGACGCTCAAAAATGTGACAACAGTTATCTCTTACTGCCATTTGGAGCAGCCAGAATGTGTCAGGTTGCCTCGTGCAGCTTTAAACAAAAACTTATTTTTCTTTCATGTAATGAATTCACAATCTGGCTTCTTGCATCTTTAGGAAATTATATGTAAAAATAAAATCAAGTGCACAATTGCTCACCAGATTTATAAACTGAATCTTGCCTACATGGAAAATCGTCACAAAAGATTAGAGATTATCAGAGTGGAAGATTGAAGCCGCACATCATGTTTGAAACCTGACGCTTGTCTGAGTAGAAAGATTACTTTGATTATCATCCAATCACATATACCCACACACACTGTACAGAATCGTCTGTTTCTGCTGGATAAGAAATGACTACCTTAATGGGTCTACTGTACCTTTCTAGAACAGCGACAGCCAGCTACTGAGGATTACATCAACCAGCTTTGAGCTTGTCTTTCTGCTACCTTTCCTGATAAGCTCTAAGAAAAGGCTCTATGACATAGATGCAGACTTATCAGACATAGACCTATTCCATAGACCCTATAGAATAACTCTATACAAGTCTACCTGAACAGGCTAAGACTGAGGATAGGCTTTCTACAAGCATTGGTAAACTAAAGTTTCTACTTCTTTTTTGTACAGAATCTGTAACTCTGAACACAGCTCAGATAAACTCTTGTTACTATATCTGAGATGTCATCATTACCAAGTGTATTCTTGGTAGAATACAGGCTGGTCATCATCAAGAGCTTTGATACTAGCCTAGTTTTAACCCTGTACTCCTGTGCAACCAAAGTGTCACAGTTCGGAAACAGGGTACTTGAAAAAAAGGACTCAGTTGCAGATGCAAGTCAACAAAAAGCGCTCTTTATTAAGAGGTACCAAAAAGGCTCAAGGTAACAAACAAAGAAACAGGAGGACACTCAACTCCTAAAAGAAAAGCGCTGACGTGGCAGCTAAAACTCTAGATAAACTGAAAACAAAACACTAAACTAAACCACTTCAAGGCAAAAGATCAACAGGCGTATTCTACTCACAGTAGCATAAGGTCAGGACATCCAAAGTACATACAACAAACTGGCAAAGACAAGACAGGAACTAAATAACCATAGTAACGAGTACCAGGTGGAAACAATCAGACAGGAAATGATTCGAACAGCAACACAGACCAACAAGATTTCAAAGTAAAACAGGAAATGACCATGAAAACTCAAAAACCCAAAAGACACCCTCAGCACAACGTGCGAGACATAAGTCATGTCAGAAGTCTTGGCATAAATCAAAGTAAAGTGTTAAATCCTTTAAGGTAAGTCAGTTTACCACATTTATACTAAGCCTATCTCCTACAAAATATGTTTATATAAATCCTTTTTTTTTATCAAAATACATTTTGGAAGAAATTGTAATAACTAGTGGATTACATTCAGTGGCAACATAAAAAAATAAAAATAAAATCCGGGAATTAGCTTTAGGCTATTACAATTTGCAGGAAGAAGGTGAATTAGTAACAAGCAATAATGGGATATGAGTGTGTACAAATGTAGAAGGAGAGGAAGAGAGAGGAGCTCAGTGCATCATGGGAAGTCTCCCGGCAGTCTAGGCCTATAGCAGCATAACTAAAGGGGGGCTCAGGGGTCACCTGAGTCAGCCCTACTATAAGCTTTATCAAAGAGGAAAGTCTTGAGACTACTCTTGAATGTGAGGAGGGTGTCTGTCTCCCGTAAACAAACTGGAAGCTGGTTCCACAGAAGAGGAGCTTGATAGCTGAAAGCTCTGGCTCCCATTCTACTTTTAGAGACTTTAGGAACCACAAGGAACCTGCATTCTGAGAGTGCAGTGCTCTAGTAGGGTGATATGGTACTATGAGCTCTTTTAGATATGATGGTGCCTGACCATTAAGTGCTTTAAAGGTGAGGAGAAGGATTTTAAATTCTATTCTGCATTTTACAGGGAGCCAGTGTAGAGAAGCTAATACTGGAGAAATATGATCCCTTTTCCTGGTTCTTGTCAGTAAACGTGCTGCAGC
>JAVQJD010014366.1:0-57449 GCA_036023655.1 Nannoperca australis
TGCAGCACTGACTCACTCTAATTATGAAATGAGGTGACAACTTGCAAACTTTTCAAGCCTACTTCCCTGTGTTTCTATGTCATAAGGCAACCTATATTGTCAATTTACACTTTTTAAAAGACACAACAAATGCAGCAGTCGCGCTCCAACTCCGACAGTCCCCCGCTCACCATGACTCCAGATAAAAGGCGATTGTCTTGGACACTCACCCAAACTTAGGCCCCATCTCATCTCATTTTCCTATTAGATCTAAACTGCTGTTCTCAATTACACCTGTATCTCTCTTCTCCTGGCAGCCCCATGGGCCCACTGATTCTGTCTGCAATAACAGATGCCAGATTAGACTGTCTGAATGAGGCCACATCCTCCGCCTGCTGCCAATTTGGGTTGGTCCCCAAAGATTTCCCCTAGCTGAGAATTGTATCATATCTATGGCTGTTAAAAATCTGTTTATCTGCCTTTTTTCTTATAGTTTGTGCCATACACTTGTGCGGCTAGTGTGGAAAGTTGTGATTTGATTAACATTTTTCAAAAAGCTGGACAAACAGTAATGAAGATATTTTTACAGATTTTAGTTTCATCCTTCAGTAAAATCAAGACATTGTTTATTTCAAATGTTATATTTTAAGTCCAGCACAGCACAGTGAAATGACTCGCACTTTTTCTGTTAGGGCATGTGTGGGAATACATTTCATCAGTCATACTAGCTCTATAAACTGAAACGATGCAATTCCGAATCTTTATTCTGTTGTCCCCACTACATGTGCTCAAGTCTTTTAAAGTGAACTAAACATATAAAGCCAAGAGACGATCACAAATCATTCCCCTCCCTGCAGCCCTGCCTGTTTTTAGTTCATTAACTTGGGAGAGAAGTACTTAACGAGAGGAGGAGAGGGGAATGGGAGCCTTGTCAATACAGCAGGGGCCCCGCACTGGTCTCCCTGAAGCCCACAGAGCAATCCATCATAATGACACATAGGCTGGGATCGATGGGAAAACAACCATGGAGCTGCTGAGGAGTTCACCTACCACTCTGAAATGTACAAATGTGTGTAAAATCTAAAATCTGCTCAATCAGCTGTTCGCTTCAGAGCTACTTTCGTGACGTTATCCATGGGAAACTTTAATACAATGTTAGCTGACTGTGTCATGTCACGCAGATATACTATTATTACACTTTGCACACATAGCCCATAAATGTCCAGAAGCCTCATGTATTTGGCATACTCCATGTATGTAAGTGAAAACCACTCCTGCTGCCCATGCTTTTTATTCATTGATTAAAAAAATATATAACATTTAATAAAAGTACATTTTTTACTTGGAGGCAGAACTCAGCTCATATACATTTCTTTTTCTTTGCAATGGATGGACCATTATTTTCATCAATAATAATTTCAGTCATTTTTGTGTTTCAAGTAAGAATGTATTGAATTCTATACAGCAATGTGTGTAGTAGTTTTGAAGAAGTTTAAACATCCTTATTATTCCTCTGGCTGTTGAGTGTCTTCAAAAAAATGCTCAGAAATGTTTGTCTGCTCTAAATTAAGCACACATGATTTGTCAAAGCATACACGAATACACTGAAAAAATAAATTCTTCAAATTCCAATGTTGGTTTTGTGTATTTTGTACAGTGTTTTTTCCCCCCCTGTGTTGTTGCATGATGTCATTTTCCATTGGGGAAAGTACAGCTGACAGGAGTTCACGCATGCAGTAACACCTCTTCCACCTTCCACACATTGACAGCACAGTCCATCACTGTTATGATGCACCCGGGATGTTACCGCCTTATATCCTACGAGCCAGACGGATCCAAAACCAACATTAGAGGATGTACTTTACCTGACAGGTGTGACATGAGCAAGAAGTGCTAAAGTGAAGCATTTTGGAATCAGAAAAATAAACACAGACAACATACCACCTGAAGGCTTGTGTTGTTGTGGGCATTTATCGACATCTGTTGGACTCTTCTTCGCACAGTGCTATATTTGAAAAGCCTGACTGTTATTTGCCCTATTGTGTCTTCTGTCGTGGAGTCCTGACGGCAAATTCCAAAGGTAACAAAAGGGTGACCCAGCCCCTGAAATTTCAATTCCGCAGTTGGAAAGCTCTGTAGTTTCATCTTGATCGTCTTAAACTGACATAACACAAGACAATGACCAAAATGTATTGAAGTTATAAGTGTTTTCTAAGTCTTTGGATGTGTCAATAATGTGTGTAAACATAGTAGCAGCATTTTAACATTTTTTATTCTTTATTTTACTTTTATCATCCTTGGTAGTCATCACTGCATTAAAATAAAGTAAAGTGTGTAATTATTAATGTTATAATTGTCTCCCATCTAAGTAAAGGCTGTTAACAACACTTCCCAGAGTTGTACGATTTTCCCTTTAAACACCCGTGGAAACAAAGGTATTGGAAGCAAACAAACTCCATAGCCCAGAATCCCTTTCACCTCTCACTTATCTTAGCGTTGCCTAGCGACGAATGTATACGCTTCATTTGTTCAAGCTAATGTACTAGCTTGCTAGAACGCGGATATTTTTATCCCAAAGTCCTCACCGTGACTGCCTCTCAGTCCGTCTTTAGTACCTCGTCGCCTTGTTTTCATCATGAAACAATGAAGGAAACAACGAGTCAACCGTTTTCCTCAGCGTCGCCTAGCTGCGGCCCCCCAGGGCCCCACAATGACGCTCTCTTTGCTGAGGAGGCTCCCAGCTGCGACGAGCCAGAAGAAAACAGAGAGATGGAGGTAAGGAGTCGGATACCTTAGCTGGTAAAACTTTGTAAGCTACACGTTGTGTGTCTTTATACTTCTTAGAAATTAACTTTTTGTTTGTTTGTTTGTTTCGGTTTCTTTCATTTTATTGTAACGGAGCAGTTTGAATAAACCTCCATATTTGTTGTTATGCAACAGGTGAAGCAGGTAACCTTGTACAAGAGGTCTGGGGAAGTAAAACAACACAACAAGGTCAAATTGTTTATTATTTTCAATTTGCAAAAGCCACATTAAGAGCAATTAGAGTCGTGCGCATCCTTACATAGTGTGTGTGTGTGTGTGTGTGTGTGTGTGTGTGTGTGTGTGTGTGTGTGTGTGTGTGTGTGTGTGTTTGTGTATACTGCATGAATAGATGCATGTGTGCTTTTGGGGGCAGAAAGCTGTGAGCACTAGGTGATGCTTATAGTGGCCTCATGCCATATCTATTGTCTTCAGATCCTGTAACTGTATTGTTGTGGCTACAACATCACTCTTCTAATAAAATATTAAATTGTATTTATTTTGATGTTTACAGAAGGATGGTGTTTTAACTGCTGATGGGGTCTCCAGCTATGTGTCCAACCTTGGACGCCTTGGCACTGGGCTGCAATACTTGTACCAGCACCTGTCTCTGCCTGTAAGCCACTTACCCACATAGACAGCATTTGTAAATGACTTGCAAGTAGGTTGACTGTCTGATTTATCAAGACAAAGCAATCCCTGACAAATCCATTTACATTTGCATGTGTCATGTTGTTGTTATGTTGACAGTTCTCTTTGCAGTTCAATTCTCAGCCAAATTTAGTTTAACCAAGGTTGTATTTTCTTTCGACTCCAGAGTCACAATCTCAGCAACATCTCCGATTTATGCAATTATGTCCATCTACAAAAGCTGGAACTGCCACACAACAAAATTAAAGGTAAATATTTTTTCATTGTGAGATTCATTTTATGTAGTCATTATTTTCTGTATGTTCATTTTGTGTTCTTTATAACTGTGACATTGAAACATTATTCAGGGTTGGGTTTCCTGCCTCTCCCTGCACTGTATATTATTTGTTGTCTTTGTCAATTTTTTTAATTTAATTTTATTGTGCAAAGATAAACAAAACAACTAATTAAGCATATGTACAGGACTCCTGTTTATATACTATAAGTATGTAACTAATTTGAAAAAGGATATAGCAAGATGTCATTAAGACATGATTTATTCACATTTAAATATTCTACTTCTCTGTGTCTGTCTTTTTTCCTTTTGATCAATATCTCCCACTCTTTTCTCTCACTGCTAGATTTATCCTGTGTGAGCCACATGCCCTACCTCGTCATCCTGGACGCGTCTCACAATGAAATCTCCAGCTTCTTTGGATTCCAGCCACCTAAGAATCTAAAGGTAACGCAGGACCTTGAGCTGACAGGATAAGACCACATTTGATTGTTGGGTCACTCTATCATGCTATTCCCTCAAGATAGGCTTGGATTTCCATACCCCGTCTGTAGTCACTTTGAATATGCTTACAAGGCATTAACTGCCCTTGAATGGCAGTGAACTTCAGCAAATAGAAAATTCTTTCCCATACTCTATGGATTTAGTCGAAGAATTTCCACAGTGAGATGTACTGAAGACTTTCATGACTTTGTCTTTAATAGTGTGCTTCTTTTTTTTTTTCTTCAGGAAGTCAATTTCTCCCACAACCGTATGACAAAAATGAAGGATTTGTCAGCTTATTCATCTCTTAGTAAACTGGATCTGGGCTGTATCCTTACTGAGAGACTTTTACATTAATCCGTGTGCAGTTGAACTCACACTCTCACTTCCTTTGTGTTTGTCTTTTTTTCTATAAGTCACACACTCTCAAAACCATATAGCTTCTTTCTTTACCTGCATAGGATAATGTCCATGAAAATATACTTAACAACACTACGTTCAACTGCATTTTTTCCATGTGAATTATTCTTAACACGCCCACACTCAGACAACAGTTTCAGCGAGATCAGCGGTCTTGAACTATGTTGCAAGCTCACCCATCTCGGCCTGGCACACAACGTGATCTCGAGCATCAGCGGGCTGGACAGTCTGCCTCTCACACACCTCTGCCTTGTATGTCCTACTCTATTACAGTATAATATTTCATTTACACATATTGCTTCAATGGGAGGTTGTTTCCCTTCATGTGTTGTCTAGTTTCTACCCACATTAGGAGTTAAATTGTGAGGGGTGCTCTTTCTTATGGCATGTATTTTACCTCGTGTATTAAAACCTTTTGGCCACATTTTTACATTCAGTAAAACCTTGGCTCTCTGTTCAAGAATCACCATATGGTCCAACAGCAGGCCTTTTCTCTCTCCCCCTCTCTTGCTCTCTTTCTGATTGTGTGTGTGTGTGTGTGTGTGTGCGTGTGCGTGTGTGCGCAGATGCGTGTTTTGTCCTTTATCAATGTTCCCTCATTGTCAGCAGCCATCGGTGTGGATGTGTCTGCCCCTGTCTGTGGCTTTTGCTTTGGGACCAGTTGCTGGTGTTTGAGTGAGCCTGGACCAAATTCAGCACACACACACACACACATTCACACATACCTTGTTCATCAGCATCCGTCTAATCCCATCCCTGACCCCTCTTCCTCTCATGCTGCCTCCCTAAACAGCACAGCCCTGTCAGCCAGCCTTTTTCACTGCCCATCACAGCGTCGACCTCGAGCTTCAGGGGACCGGTGCAGTCACCCACCCCCACTGACAGCATTCCTCTGCCAGGCAACATGCTTGGCAAGAGCATGGTGAGGTGTGGCCGGACGGCTAGATAACAACTTTAGTCAGTGGAATGAAGTGAGAATCAGGCTGGGGACCCTGACAAGGGAAGAGTGCCCAGGTCTGGTTCTTTAGTTAGTTAGCGTGCTGCGCTAGCACCTCGCCAGCTGTTTGGCTGTCAGTCCTCACCTGTCAGGATTTAGCAGAGAGAGGCAGGCCTGCCACTCAACTCAGTACTGAGGGGACAGAAGGTTCAGGCACCCTGCAGAGCGACCATGGAACGTCCTTAATATTTATTAGGGGGAATCGCCGACTGTATATGAAGTAGAACTGTGGGTTGGAAGCATGTACGCGTGCATATCCATGTATATCACATGTCTTGCCTCTTTATATGTGTCCTTTATCCTGTCTGTGTCCAGAAGGGGAACCAGCTGGAGAGGATTGAAGGGTTGGAGCATGTGAAGAGTCTGCAGGTTCTCGACTTGTCTCTGAACCGCATCACAAGTCTTTCTGGCCTCCAGAATCTCCACTTTCTGGGATCCATCAATCTGGAGAAAAACCTGGTATTGATCTTATAGAACCATCGGAAGGAAGTGGCTAACAGCAAAAATAGGTCGGCCTAAATCGTTCAAGCAATTAAGCTAATTTATGAGATTAAAATTAAAGAAATTTAACAAATAATAAATAGGACTAGTTTAACCTGTGAATAAACAAAGTACATGTACCATATAGGGAATACGGACTTCTGGAAATTCCTGCAACTTGTTGTTTTAGTACCACATAATGTATATTGTCACTACGTGTGAATAGTTAAGTGTTGAGTGTTGTTGTTTGAGGACATTTCAATAGGCTGCATGGCTGTTTTCAGAATCAAAACCTGTCACCATTTTAAGTCTCCCTGCCATGCATTTCTGTACAAGTCCACGTGAATTAGTTAAACTGTGCCATCACACATACAGTACAGTTTTAACAGATTATGAAATGTCCACAAAATGAGCAGACTCTAATTCGAGTACACTCTAACACAACAACAAAATTCTAGTTTGACAATATTTTAGCTTTACTTAAACTTTGATGTTCAAGAAGTTTCTCATTTTAATAACTACAGATATTATATATTACGCGGGGACTCCGAAGCATGAATTTGTGGTTTTGTTTCAGGTTAGTGAAATTCAGGAGTGCAAACACATTCATGATCTCTTCCTGTTGAGGGACCTCAACCTGCTGGGAAACCCTGTACAGGTAACCCAACCCAGTGATAACCTCCATCTGTAAATGGCTTTTTAAAGTTAAAGGTGTTTTACCCAGGCACCTCTGTTTACTGTATTCAGTTTTTGTAATATATGCCATGTGAATGTAATCGGTAGGAGCAGGCTGATTACAGACTTGCAGTTGTCTTCCTTCTTCAACATCTGACTATGCTGGACCAAGAGAAAGTCACTGCTGAAGAAAAGGTATGAATACACATAATTACATTTTGGTAATTTCATGACCAGAGGAATGTTGCAATTTGATAGCACGTAGTACATGTTTAATCAGGATATACACAGATCCCTTTTTTTTACAAAGCTAGAAGGAATACCACCAACCTAAGTCAGATGTCACAGAGGTGGGATTGCTTGCAGTATATGACACTCGATTACTAACCTTAAATCCAAGGTGTCATCCGTAAACAAGTATGACCCTCCATTGGATGTGGTGGCAGCCAGGGATCACATGACCCACCTGGTGTATCAGCTGATGCAGCCCCAGGTGGTCTATGACAGGTTGGTACAAATATACAGTATTATTTATTATCTTCACTTCCAAATGGTCCTTTTCCTTTTTCCTGAATTTAAAGCTTAAGATAAAATAATTAATTTCATTTAATGTAGTACTAAGGAAAAATGATAGTACCAAATGTTGACAGAGGTTGACAGGAAACCCAGTTTAGGAAGTGTGCTCAGAATGTGAAGTCATAATCTTTTAAGAAAGTTGTTTGCAAACATAAGCAGCATTTTACCTGCAGTGTTTCTGTATTGCTCGTATTATCTACTCCCTAAAAGAAATAAATTAGTTTATGCATCAGCACTTTTTTGTAAAACATCCATCATCAGCACATAAAATGCTGCAGCTACAGTCAATTTAACATTCTCCTCTGTGCTTCCTATAAAGAGCACATCCATATTGCCCACAAGGCTGCCGTTTATATTGACTGTAGGTGCAGCTTTCACGACTAGAGTTCATGCTTTGGCTTCTTGGTTTAATAAACTTGCTCGTCTTTTGTTAGAGAACGTACCTGAAAAATAAGATTTGATCAGAAATCTGTGTGTGTGTGTGTGTGTGTGTGTGTGTGTGTGTGTGTGTGTGGGTCCAAGCAGTACTTTGCCCAGTGCAGACTCTCCATATCCTATGCTGGTTCTTACTGGTCCTCGGGGCTGTGGGAAGAGAGAGCTGGCTCACAGGCTGTGTCAGAAGTTCAGCGAATACTTTGCCTATGGGTCAGTCTCATACTCCCTGTACACATATCACGTCACAGTCACATGCTGATGGTCACATTTTTCTTACTGACGCAGAATTCAAACAGCTGCCCATACTATTACTCCTTCAGTTAAGTCTGGTGAGACAAGGGCACAGATCTGCAAATTTGAATGTTGATTTTCAGTGGGACTTGGTGGTACTAGCAACCCTTTAAAGAGTTAATATAAATAATGTATTGTACATATTACATAGTGGAAATAAGGAACCCTCTGCCAAACCTATGACTTGAGGTATCTTAAGGTAATGACATATCCCTGGGTTTCACCTTATGGTTTGTTTTACTGTCTGAAATGTTCCAGAAACTCAGGGGTCTTGTCCCAGTTCAAAGCCCCCCTACTGGTTCTCTTTAGTGGTTATAGGTCTGAGATTTTTTGCATACTTAGACCTCATGAATCAAATGGCTGGATGTGTTACATGACCTCTCCACACTGACTTTCTCTACCTTGTGTGTGTGTCTCCACAGAACCTGTCACACCACAAGGGGGCCTTACTTTGGAGAGGAGAATGGAATTGATTACCATTTTGTCAGTGAGGAAGATTTCCAGAACATGATTCACATGGTGCGTTAGCTTGCCATTAAGCTTTTTTTGTACATCACAGACCCTTGAAGTAACTTCATGAGAACAAAGTACGTGTTTCAAGGTTATTTTGACTTCTGCACACAAAACAATCATGCATTCAGTGTCATAAATCATGAATATAGATAAGTACTCACCACAAGTTAACTGAATGTTTTTTTAGTGTCCTTGATTCACGTAGCTCCTTTAGCAAGTTTCAGATTGAATTCGATCAATGGCAATAATGAGTTTAGTAGCTGAGATAATTATTTTTACTTGGATGGATTGATTTTACTTTAACTGGCCAATATTTCATTTAACAAAGATACATTTAGTTGAATTAAGCTTTTCAGATAAGGTGCAATTGATATATTAATGACATTTTATGACTTTTCAAAGCACATCTTCAACGCTTATCATGCTATTGATGATTGTTAGTCCAGTACACCTGCACAAGGACACCAAGAGCTAATATCATCAACGTGCAGACATTGGTCATCGTTTCTTTGAGGGTCAGCAACCGCCAGTGATCATGATCAGTTTGTATTCGTGTTAATTAACAGCAACTGGATCTCATTCATTACACCAGCTGTGTGCTCATATGCTCTGAAGATAAAAAAAAATTGTGAACTTACAATTTACTTAGAGTCAGAAAAATGGGTGCTGAGGTCAGAGGTCTTGGACACATTTGTTTTCCATCATGTCCCCTTTGTCAAGCTGCATGTTATGTAAGAGCGGTGGGGGATGATGGATAGAGGTCTGGGTCATGTCGTGATTTACACAGCGAGGGCTTTGATGCTGGAATTTATGCCTTTTGTCTACTCAAACAGAGGAAGTGTAGGTTAACTTCACAGTCTGTCCCTCCCTCTGCTTGATTTGTCCATTCTTCTCCTTCACCCTCCATTCTTCTGTTGCCAGGTTTATCTCTGTGCTGTCCTCCCTTTTCTACTCTTCATGCCCTCTTTCTCTTCACTCCTTTTTTCCATCAGATGTGCTTTTCAGCAACTATGCAATCACAGCCTCTTGAACCCACCCCAATCCATTTTCTTTAGTACTTATTATCCTCTTTACTGTGTACACCTGCTGTGTAATTTTCTTTTATTAGCGTCCAAGACTGGTTGTAAGAAATCACGAGGAACATGTTTGTAAGTGAGTGTTTAAATGCTTGTTAATCTATTTAGGAAAGTTCAGGGACAAATTTAAGTTAAATTCTTCTGGGGACACTATCAGGGGATAATATATTTTATGTAAATGTTCAGTAAAAAGTGCTTCTAGCTTCCTAAACATAATGAAGTACATGCACAATAAACTATGACCATGTAAGGATAAAAGTATTAGGCTTTCCTCTGTGTCCTTGTGTGTGTCAGACACCTTCCCGTATCCAATCTGCAGATCAACTGCATGCCACTGTTGACAGGTGAAGACTGTGAGCATGTAAAGGTGGGGGGAGCAGAGAAGCCTTGCTCAAACTCACGGTTAATGAGTTTTCTCTACTTTATTATTATATCTTGCAATCTTTCATGCTGTATACAGTTCTAAAAGGCTATTTATATGTCTTGTTGTCATGCCTTTTACCGCTACTGGCTCCACATGGGCCCATTTAATTGACAGGCCAGTTTCAAGGTTGTTTTTACAAAGGCTGTGCTCTCTAATTGCTGTGAGTTTAAATATAGCAGACCACAGTAATACACTCAAAACAGACTTCAGTAAAACAATACAAAATAAAACAGCTTGAAAGCAAGACTCAAAAATTACATTTGCACAAACAGCTACTAAATATTTATATGGTCTGAATTACCTTTTGCTACTATAAACCAAAGAACAAGAAATTACTTGTTTTAGTGATGTCACCAACTGTATTGGATTTGGCCATAAGCCAAAGAGTTATAAATTATACTGTTCCAATAAAACTGCCCCAAAAGCCGGCAGACAAAAGGTCAGAGGTCATGTTTGAGAAGTAACAAAGAGAGATATTTTTGCATTGACCACCAGGTCAAAAGTTCAGTTCACAGGTGGGCATATTACTTTAAGGTTGTTAATCATGACAGAACATGCTGGGGTTGTGTATGTATCTAAAATATTACGTCCACTTCAGGAGACAAATGCAGGTCATTACTGTGGTAAGTAGTGGGGCAATAAAGTGGTGCACTAAAACGTTCATTCTTTCCCCCTTTAACTGAAAATTCTCTGTTAGGGTAAGTTTATCCAGACCGTGCAGTATGGGGGCTACAGGTACGGTCTGACCAGAGATGCCATAGAGGATGTAGCCAGAGAAGGACTTGCCTGCTGTGTGCATATGGAGCTAGAGGTATGTATGGAGTACATCCAGCAAACTAATACCACATGTGGTCAATAAAGCAAGTATATATGATCTGTAACATACTTTATACTATATGTTGCTATGTTAGATACAGATTCTAAAGCACACCCAGTGAAAAAAACACAGTTGTAATAATATAAAATATATCTTCATAGGAGAAGTTATTATTGTCTACAAATACTTTATACTGGAAAGAATTTAAGCTTCATTTCTGTGCTCTAATCCACCGACCCTCCCCGACTCCTTAGCAAAACCCTGAGAAAGTCCTCACAGGACCCCTTACATCTCACAGTTGTGCCTTTTAGTTTATTAAAAACACTGCAAATAGGATTTTTTTTATTTATTTTTTTTATCTATCATATAAAGCAGCTGCATACCATATTTGTTTAGTTCTGTTAGAGTGATATTTAAGTAATGCAAAAATGTTACTTCCAAGAGCATCATCCACATTTTGTTTTAAACCCATGGGGCGGAGAGTGAAGCTTCTCCGTCTGTAATAGTGTGTAAAAATAATACTTTCAATGATTCAGGATAAGACGGTGTGAAACAATACAGATACTGTGTGGAATACTAAATTGCTTTTACCTGTCTGTGTCGGGGAGTTTGTTGCCAGTGAATTTGAGCTGTTACACTTTCATCTCCAAAGTTGCTACTGCACAGTGTGGATCAGTTTGAACAGTTCATATAGAATTTGAAGTTGCAAAAAAAAAAAAAACGACTTAATATCAAACCCTCATTGTAACAGAACTGAAAGCTGTTTGCCTTCCCTCGCAGGGTGTGTTCAGTCTGAAGAACAGCTACTTTGAGCCTCGATACATCCTGCTCATCCCCACCCAGGTGGAGAAGTACGTGGACCACCTGAAAAGCCGTGGTCTCTATACCCCAGCACAGATTAACATGGCAGTGTCGCGTATAGAGCTCTACGCCAATACCAACAGGCAACGGCTCGGGTTCTTCGATAATGTTATCCCCTGTGGTACGACAACGAAGCACTTTGTCATGAACGTATTTTGTTATGAACGTATTTTGTTATGACAGGGAATGTATTCAGTCATGTTATTTTATGCTGTAGGCCTACTTGTTGATTTAATTGTGTATTACAGAGCATAATAATGGTAATTTAATATAATCTAGTGGCTAATCAGATCCATTTACTATTAACTATTCACAATTCATTTTAAACAAGAATCTCATTTAGGCTAAGAAAATACTTAATTGATTCCCAGGGGAGACATTTTTTTCTTTCTGCTTATTCAACCTTTGTACACGATGTTAGTAAGAAAGAAATGTGGAAGTCTTGCTCTGTTCACAGGCAGTTTGTCATTGTAGTGCCTCACAGAGCAGAAAAATACCCTGCCTTACCTTGCCTTAGTCCAAGTGTCATTGGTGTAGCCTTAGATAAATTAGCACACTTCACTAAAATCCATATACTACACTTTCAATCCAATTACCACATGTATTAAGGGCACGTAGCCACAGAATAGCTGTGTTTATCATTCCCTCATGAAAGCACTCAGACGTGTTAGCTGTTTTCTTAATGAGATGAACATACAGGGAGCGCAGAACCTCATCACTTTTATGCACTGCTAGCTAGCACCTCATTACACTGAGGTCATCATCCCCATATCTTTGATTTATTACTGTTTGATGGGAGATGCATTGGCTCTGTTCACAACCAGATTTTTTTGTGTGATGCTGTGCATGTGCGTGTGCGTGCATGCTCTTGGATGTGTGAGTAGATGACTGGGAAGAAGCCTATCAGACACTGAAGCAGGTAGTGAAGGCGTACCTGTTGCTAGAGGAGCAGGATGAACGAGAAAACGTCAACAGAGCATCCCCAGACAACATCTCCACATGTGTGTATTTGTTTGTTTGTTTGTTCAGATCATCATTATCAGACTCAAAGCGTCAGGGCGCTACTCTTTTGCAGCAAGACCCGGGGTGCAAAATGTAGTAAAGTGCGTCTTGCACAGTTTTCACTTTTTATCCAACGGTTCTTTACATGTCAAAGTCAGTTTACTAGTGACAGGAAGTTACTCAGCCAGTGAAAAAAAATGAGATAATATCTTCACCGGCTCTGGAGAAGCTTTGTTAAGTCGGAAAAAAATGTGTGGCATCACCTGTGTTACATACCATAGGTATGAGGTTTAAAAGATGGAGGCAGACAGGACGGGTCTAATGAAAAGATGCTATTGGTTGCATTATGTGATGTCTACAATTAAGTGTTGACCTAATCTAGAAAATAAAATTAATATATGTATGTATGCTATAACCAACATATAGTGTACAGTATTAGGCAGTACTGATATACAGTATCTGTCTCTTTCTCTCTCAGCCCCAGGTCACGAGCCAGACGAGAAGCCTCCCTCTCCCCCGTCGAGGTCAGGATCAGGCGCGCTCACGTCACACTCTGCCACAGCTCTTGACCCCTCGGATCTGTCATACAGAACCTATTTTACCAAGATCCAAGCAGAGCTCAGCCCTCAGAAGAGTCCCGATGTGAGTTACAAGATGTCTGATGAAAAATGTATTGATAATCAAGCCTGAAAATGAATGTTAAATAGACTTCTAGACTGTATGAAATGTAACAGTCTAACAGGATGCTTGCTTTCTTTCTCTTCCTCGCTGCCATGCATCATCACTCCTCTGTCCCACTCCCACCCACCCCCCTTTCTCCTTTCCCCTTTCCCCTTTAATCACCCTCCACATCAACCTCCCTCTTCTGTTTGTCTCCCCTTTCTTTCACCTTCCTTCTTCTCCTCCTCCTCTCCGTGTCTCTCCTCTGCAGGAGCTGGCTTCCATCCGGAGGCGTGAGCAGCTGGTGAGAGAGGCTATTGTGGGGAAAAGTCCAGGGGTCTACAGCCAGCTCTTTAAAAGGTTCATAATAAGTACCATGCACTCCCCTGCACTCCAATGCTTAATTTCAAGTGGGCGCTTTCAGTTGGGCCCAGTTGGTTTAATTGGTGCACTTGTCCTAACTACTTTTTGATGGTTTGTTTTGGGTTATTGTTTGACCTTGAGGGTGAAGTGGCAGGTGTCCAAATTATTACAATCTAACTGTTTGTTAATATGATGGGCTTGTGTAGTGGCACTCTCCTCTCAGCTGTCCTAAAATATACATGTCACCAGTTTTAACTACACCGAATCTGAATGGAAAAATCTGAATATGAAATTTCCACATGATTTAAAAAATTTTTTTTGCCTCAGCTCTGCTCAGTCAGCTCCCTCATCGCTGCAGAACCACGATCCTGGTACCAATGTTAGTGAGGACGGCAGGTAAGAATACACACATGCAAAGTTGTATAAGATTTCACTCTGTATTTTTTTAAAATTCATATTCAATAATAATGATTCAACTGGAGGTGAGAGAATCCAGAGGAAGTCTTGTGGTTTCATAAAAAACTATCTGAAGCTGTAGATTTAGGAGCAGGAAGCTGCTTTTGTTGTAATTTTCTTTATTCCCCAGGCCTGATTTTTTACAGCAGACTGTATGTTCACTTTTATGGAGCTCATTTTACTGGTACAAGCCATGTGGGGACAAATCTGAACCCACATCCAACATGCACAGACACACACACACACTCATGAAATCAGAGTTTATTGCTTTTGCTTCTTTTTGACTCCCATGTGTGTACACTTGCGCTCAATAAACAGGCTCACTGCATAAATGTGGATTTTTATCAGTCAGGCATTGACAAGTGACTTATGTGTGTGGGGGGGGGGGCATGGCATGCAGCAGCACACACCCAAACAAATTAGCATCAAATGAATTGTATTACCTTTCTCCATACATTCAAGACACATACAGAGCTATAACACATGTTCAGTTCATCAGTTCAAAATGAATTTGTTGCCTTTGGGTTCACAATGTCAGAAGGCAAGTTTCACCAAACTTGTTGAAAATTGACAAGTTCTGTCAACGCAGTCTGAGCAACACATGCCTCCAGTATGTGTTAGCATTACTCAGCCCTTCAGTATTTCTATAGAGGATTCCAAATATCACTGTCTTAATAGGGACATGTCTTTACTTGTGTGTGTGTGTCTATCTCACTTATTGTAACAGAGGACCCTTTTGTATTCCTCTGATGGAATTTATGCGTGGTCCCTTTTAGTTTTTGTTTCACATTATACACACATTACATACATACATACCTGTATGCCTCACCCTCTGTGATTTGTCTTTTCCTCCTTCCACAAGAAGCTCGGATGAGTCTCGTTCCAGTTCAGCTCTGTCTGTGCCCAGTTCAGCCGGGGCCTTGTCTGGCTTAGTGGAGTCCCTGGATATCTCTGTCCTTGGAAACACCTTGGAAACACTCAAAGGTTATTATTGTTTTTTAGTATTTCTATGTTGTTAAATGTAGAAAGCAAAGACAGGAGAGGTTTATGAGGTGTTAAAAGCCAGAAAAATTGACAGTTTGACAAGTAATTTGTTGTAAACTTACTATGCTTTATGTTTGAACACTATTCCAAACTATGCAAACAAATTCAATTAACTCATTCATTTTATAGTTTAAAATCCCTCTCTTGTCTGTCTTTTCATCACCAAAACAGTACATCTCAGTCTGACAGTATTAAGTTCGACAGACTTGTTATATTTTTTTCTTGTATCGAGTCAAATAATTCCTTTCATACCTTCGCGCCAAACTCCAGAAGCCCACCATCCAGGCACAGATCAGCTGGCTGTGGACGCGTCTACTTCTTCTGATCGACGTCCTGGATCCAACGTCAAGGCCATCCTGCCACCAATCCCCGCTGGGCGCAAGACCCCTGCGGGACCCAGCCCGACTCTTTCACCCAGACCCGGCCCAAACCCAGCAGGAGATGGAGGAGATGCAGACAGGGAGGGAGAGCTCAGGTTTTAGGGTGTTTGTGTCCTAACACAGTTGTAGTAACATTGCAATAAAATGAGATGAAGTCATTCAATCAGTAAATATGTAAATGAAAATAAGCTTGGTCTGTTAAATTAATCTGTACCTGCAAAAGTTCACACTCAACTGCAAAACCACATCTTTGTTGCTATCTTACTGCAAACTACACGGGCTATGATGTGATACGCCCTGGCCAAACACTTGAAGGTTAGATTTAAATGTCAGCACTTGCCTTTTCCTGTGATCTGTTAGTCGTGCCACAACACGTCTGGGTCTATTGCACTTGCTAGATACTGCATACATGACAAGTGATGGCATTAATGACCATATATAAGGTTACTACTGTATAATTATAGGCAGAGTTGTGCTTTTTCTGGCTCAGTGGCCTAAAGGTTGACAGTGTTGACAGACAGATAATGATTCAGGCTCACACACAGTTTTTCAGTCATGATAAATATAATAGTGTGTTAAGGAAAACAGCTCTTTTTGTCTTTTCTCTGCAATTTTCATATTAATAGGAGATCAGATTCATGACTAAAGGAGGTATATGTCCATCTTAAAAAAGTGTCTATAAAGTATGTGGTCCACGTCGTGCTTTATGAATGTTACATTTATTTTCCTGACAGTGAAGTGGCATTATATTTCCTACTGTTCACTAATCTCATCAAATAGGATTTGCCATTGACATCTAGATACTGATCTTTTATGTGCAGCATGGAGCTCTTGTCATTGGATGATAAATACATCATTAATCTTTAAGTCCTATGATGGGATTATTTATTCAGCTGGAAATGCATTCATATGGAAGTTGTTGACGGGTATTAAACAGTGAGCCGTCACAAACAACTGTGTTTTTGTTTGTGTGCGTGTGTGTGCGTGGTTCACACAGCCATGCATACTCTTATTACTTAATACTTTTGATTCATTGTAAATTGGAATTGTCATCTGTCATACATGTATTCATTGCTTATTTAAGAGTCAGTCTGCTTGTAGGTGCATGTGAATGAGCATATACAGTATGCATGTTCTGTTTCCTCGGCTGTACGTGTTAATGCAGCGCATCTGAACACACACACACACAAAACACACCTGGCTATCCATCACTGTCTGTCTTCCTCTGAGGCAGCAGATGTTGCAACCCTGTCATAATTCTTTAGCAGTTTGAAACCAGACAGTGTCTTTAGGGCCCCTGGGTCTAACCTACTTACTTTGCAGTCTGCACCTTTTACTATAACTTATAGACTACCGTGTTGTCTTCCTGGCATTAATATTACTCTGGATACAGTTGTGTGCATGATGAAGGTTTGTTTTAAGTCTGTTTAGTATAGCATGAGGTACAGATGAGAGGATGAGTGACTGGGAACTTTACTTCTTGTCATTCTGGGCCTGTAATCATATTTACCCTCTGATAATCTACATGCCTTTGTCTCTCGATAGTCTGTTTGTCATGCACCTGCTACTGTCTCTGTGCCTACCTGTTTGGAGTGTTATAGCATGACTATGATAAGTTATCTATAACAGCAACAGCTGTATTTCTCTCTCTCTGCTGGTTTTTATGCACCCTAAACCATTGCAAAGCATTGTACATAACAAAGAAGGTTTAAACAGCAATCATTATGAGTGTACAACGCACCACACTGTCTGTCAACCGCTTGTCTTTCCTCACTTCACTAGCTGCTGAAAAAAATACATGTCACAGACTTTCATCTAGACATAACTCCTCAAGACAGCAACACTTTTCACCAAAGAGAAGGAGAGCACTTTTTCTGTGAGAGACAAAGACTCTTGCATCTTCAGATTTATGTCTGCAGCAAAGAGTTGTTACAGAGCATATGCAGAAGCAAGTTATCAATTTTCCCAAAGCCCAATGTTATTATTTATTAATTTTTTATTATATTTGCAAGACTTGGGCTATGGAAGGAAAGAGCATTAATCTATATTTTCATTCAAGGGAGGATGAAGTAAGAAATAACAGAAATGGTAAGAAATAGCAGGAATATGAAGCAGTAATACCTGAGTTTGACTGACTGAGCAGATATCACCTTTTGCTCTAATACTGCACTTTGGTCTGGAATGGTTATGTCCCTGTGTGAACCAAATGAGGATGGAAATAACACTGCAAGACTCAAACGTTTAATATACCTCAAGTAAATGTGGGTCTAAAACATGCATCAGTCTTTTTGAACAGTTTCATAGTGTGTGATTTTTAAATGATATTATACTGTACTATATAGTACTATACTAAACTCTACTACACAACACTGTGCTATACTATATTCAACTGCACTATACTATATACTATCTGGTACAAGACTATACATACTACACTATATCGCACTGTACTAAACTACAGTACCAGTCCAAACAGAGAAACAAGTCCTTTCAGCCTCTTCTATGCTGTGGACAAAAGAAAATCCTTAATGTTACTAGTTTTACTGTCTTTAAACAGCTAATGTATTCATGTTCAGCAGTCAGCTTCAGTTTGATATAATTATACTCTTACATTGACAGCTATTTCCACACTCCATTTCACTGTGCCAACACAGGCTATAACTGTATCTGAACCTGCTGTCTTTCTGAGATAGTTAGGGGAAAAAACGATCAGGGTTGTTTAAATTTAAATTATTAAAACCAGTCATAACTGTCAATGCTGTGCTGTGCTTATAGGTACACTGTTTAAAAATAGTGCTGATTCTGGAAGTCAAAATAGATTTTCACTTTTCCATTCTCTTCCCCCTCCCCCCGTTCGTGCACTCTTTTTCAGACACCAGGTCTTGTGACCCGGTGGACACAACCATCATTGAGCCTTATGAGCTGCCATTGTATTTCAGTTATACCCCTGCTTTACAGTGACAGTGATCTGTTAGTAGACACAGGGCCAGCAATTACAGCTAGTTTTCCTTACTGTGGATTTTCCTTTTAAAATGTCTTGTGAAAAGACGGGAGGGGAGCGGGAGGGTTATGAGGCTGAGAATGGACTTGGAAAATAGTCTATGAAAGTACAATAATATGTTACAAGCGCAGCTGTAAACGTGGTGACTAACCTTCGCACATGTGGAGTGCACAGTGTGAGGGAGGAGCAGGGCCACACCTGCTCACTTCAAGCTCAGGCATACACATCCTCCATACAGAGATTAAATGATATTCTCCATCTTTGATGGCCCCCAGTGCCCATAACAAGTCTGTGGCTGTCTGTGTGTCTTCATTTAAAATACCTGTTTTCTCAACATGAGGAAAGCACATGTGGTTTGAAGAACAGACAGTGAATCGATAGCCCTTGTCTGGAACTGAGAAGTGGTGATCTTTGTAAGCTTGCATCAGTAATTCTTTTTGTGCAGATCTGCTTTGACAGTTCCTTGAACGGAGCGATTGGTTAGGTAAAGGACAATGAGAACGGACAGGTCCCAGGTGTTTTGGATTTGTGCTGAACTTGCTTTTTTGATTACTGGACGTTAGCTGGCAGTACTGTATGTTGGAGCAACATGGACATGACTATTTCATTCTTTCTCTAAGTACATTTACTCAAATACTGTAATTAACTACAGTTCAAGGCGCTTGTACTTTACTTGAGTATTTTCTATTTGATGCTACTTTATACTTCGATTCTACTTCTATTTCTACTTCTGCAACTACATTTCAGAGCAGCCAAGACCTTTATACTCTACTACGTTTATCTGATGGCTATAGTTACTTGTTACATTACATTAAGATTTTGCACACAAATCATATGATCAGTTTGTAAAATATGTTGCATCTTTAGTTAAAATCAATAATGAGAACTTTTACATTTGATACAGTGGCACAGTTTGCTGGTGATACATCTGTACTTTCACTTAAGTACATTTATATGCAGGACGTGTGGTATTCCTACTTTTACTCAAGTAAAGAGTGTTATTGCTTCTTCCATCTCAGCCCTCACATCACAAACACCTACATATGTACTTTGAACCACATCCACACATTAGTAGCTAATTCTCCTTAGACAGGCACAACGCAGCGTTCATGGCGTAGTTAGGCCTGTAAGAATTAGTCCATCATTATATATGTATGTTCCCTATTATAACCAACCAAAGGAACACTTTCTTTAGGCCTTGACTTGAAGTGCTTATCTTCCCTTGCCAAATGTTTTCCTTCAGTATGTCATCACCCACCATAAGCATAAATGATGCTCCACCTCAAGGGTAAGATTGGAAGCTGTTACCAGTGGCAAAGACTTAGCTATTTCAGCAGGAAGACTCCGGATTTATCTCTGTAACCTTTCTCTCTCCGCCCTTGTTTAGAGAATGTTGGAATAGGTCAGGCTGGTGATATAATGAAAGCTTAAATAAGACGCACACACACACACACATACACACCTCTGCATTAACTCTGCCGCATGATGTGGCGCCACATTCAGTAACTATGGCAACGACACTCTGCACTGCACCTCCCTATGTGTGTGTGTGTGTGTGTCTAACTCCTCACTGTGTTCCCTGCGGACAGATTAATTCCCTGCCAGATTCATTCCTTGTCAACTTGCTGAAACAAAAAGTTTCTGTTTTAATTAGTTCGGTGCAGTGTCTCGCTTCATCTATCCGTCTGCATAGTGTCTCTCTCTCTCTCTCTCTCCCTTCACTCTTCCTCTTGCTCTCTAGTGTAATTAAAGACAGTCAGTGCGGATAATAGAACCGTAATAGTGTGTAATTGCAATAATCAATACACAGTGCATACTAAAAAACTCGCCATTCATCAATATTCAGAGAGGAGGCAGGATGTCTCAGAGCAAACGCATACTTGCCCCTCATTCATTTACATATTATTTATGCTGTAATTGGTCATATTGTGTTTGTCTTTAAGTAACAAACATAAAAACAAATACATGCAGTATATTGTGGTTTGTATGTACTTGTAAAGTATGCAGCAGTTTTTACATGGCTTTAGAGGTTCTGGTATGCGGTATTTGTTACCTTTGGACAGAGACAGGATAATCTAAATATTCCAGTCTATATGCTAAGCTAAGCTAACTGGTTGCTGATTAATATCGTCATGTACTAATTCTTCCGTACGTCTGACACACAATAGTTGGTTTTACAGAACTTTGATAATGATTTTACTCAGTGATGATGTCCTTTTACTTCATCACTGGCTTACAGTTGAAATAAACTTTTCAGTTTGTTACGTAAGAACACAAACTAAGCTGCAAAGTTACAGTTAAACACAGTTTTTTTTTGTCCTGAAAACGTTCAGCTGTTGTTAGCTAGCTTGCACACATTAGAGGTGACAAGCCAGCACAGCAATAATGTCAACAGAACGAAGACTTAACCTGACAAAGGACGAAAACACACACACACACATACACACACATACGTATGCATCTGTCTTTCTCCCTCTCATGCCACATCTGGCTGGTCCCTCAGGCTGTGGGTCAGTCGGAGGGAGATCTGAGTAGGTGGGAGTGGACATGCCCAGACGAATACCCTTACAGGAACAATACTGCCCCCTCCAGGGTGGGCCGGCCTCACTTGGGAGCCAGGGAATGGCCGCCTCAGGGGAGCAGAGCTACAGCTGGGCTGAGGAATGAAAGGAAAAGGAGATTGTTTGACTTTGTGTATGGGTTTTAGTCAGACAGGATTTCACAGTATGTGCATGTGTGTGTGTGTGTGTGTGTGTGTGTGTGTGTGTGTGTGTGTGTGTGAGAGAGAGAGAGAGAGAGAGAGGGAAAGTGTGGATGTGTGAATGTGTACACTTATTTGATCTTTGCTTTGAGTTTTGCAGGTATTGACCTTTGATCATACTTTTGACCTTTACTTTGACGTTGGATCTCCAAAGGGTGATGACAGCAGTTTTCATAAACCTTTTTATCTCCTCTCCCCTCACCCCCATCTCTCTCTTTCTCTATCATCTCCCTGGCTCTCTCACCCCTTTTCTCTCCTCCTCTTCCTCCACCTCCATGTGTTTCTCTCTTTCTGCAGATGTTACTCTCCTCAGTCTGCTGTCCGTCCTCCTCTACATGTTGTCTCCATCACTTAATTTCTGTCTCCCACTCTTTCCTCTCCTGTGAGAAGTGCTGGACTATATAGTAATAACCACAAAGGTAAGATCATACCACAGGCACACCATGTGTTAGCAATAACCATCCCTTTTTGGTCTTTCATCCTCCCTTTTCTCTCCATTTAGGATCTTTGTATTTCACGCTGTCATTCAGAAAGCATTACTTTTCATCTATTTTCCTCAAGCCTACTCCATTTCTGTACCACTCCAGCCTCTCTATGCTATTCTCATTACCCTCTCCTCTCCTTTTGTCACTGTATCTCCTGTTTTTACTGCTCCTTTTCACCAGCCGCTCATTTCCTAAAAGTTGTTCCCTTGTACACCCACGGTTCACTTCCCATCAAATTAAGTGATCCACTGAATATATCCCCAGAAAGGAGGAAAAGCCTCTGACTACGCAACAAATTACCATCCTTGCCCCCACCCAACTGTGGCATGCATATTAAATTAGATGAAAGAGCGACATTTCAAAGGGCACATGATTGGAGAGAAGAGGCAAAAGGGACGATTAAAGCAGAGGGAGGACAGGCAGAGGTGGATTTGAGGACAAAGGTTATGTGATGGTTGTGAAAACCCCCAGGTGTCCCTGCTTTGAAATCCTTCACCCCACCATATGCTCAAACTCTCTAATGGATTTGTGATGTATTTACTCCTGGCAAGTCAGGGTTGGTGGAGTTCAGTGAGCAAAGTTTTGATATGTATGCGGCCCGTGTCGGTGAATGAGAGAAGGCATGTGTGCATGTGTTTGTGTTTACCATCATTTTGTTTTTGTTTCCATCAAATCTGAACATTGCGAAGGTCAGTAAATGGCAACTCTACCCGCAGTTAATGAAAACCCACGCCAGGTTGTAGATAATGCTGGGAATTATGCTACCATCTTTTTTCTACACTGCAGAACCACATTTTCCTCTTCACATCTCGTTTGACTGTCATGTTTATATGCAAAAAACTATTTTCCTGTATTTTTTTGTGAACTCTTACTTTTGTATAATGCATATGAAGCAGCAGCTTTCGTAGCAGCAGTCCGCCCCCCTGGCCATTTTCCATTCCATTGAGTACTGCTGCAGAGCTCCAGTGACCTGCTCTCAGCAGACATACAGCAGACTTGTCTCTGCTTGTGTGTGTGTGTGTGTGTGTGTGTGTGTGTGTGTCATCTCTCAGCCATCCAACATGCAATATTGTACAACACAAGGAGACACATTCCGCTGAGTTTGCTGCCTGACTGATGGGGAGTGCATTTACGTTTATACAAAATATACACAGAGTTCTCAGATATGAGCTCATATGCGGGTTAAGTCAAGAGCAGGTGAATGCGTTGTAAACTCTCACCCATGAAGTAACACAGTATTATGAATACCACAATGATGCCTCACATCAACAACAGATTAGGTACATTACTATTAAAGGATAAGTCTGATTCTTTGTATTGCTTGTGTTGCCAAAGCGTAATATAGCTTATTTCTCTGGGCCACACGCCTCCATTTTTGTCCATAAACTATTAAAAACACATCATGGAGCCACAGTAATGCACTGGTTGTTATATTCCTTTAATATGATAAACATGTGCATTAAAGCTGAAGCTTGAATCAATCCCACACACACCATCCTGCTGCTGTAAATATTACTAGCATACCCACTGTGTATTAAGCCGTGGCTTAAAGTAGTCCCCAACAAATCTACTTACTTACTTACTCCTATGAGTAATATTTGGTTAGAAAATACAGTGCCAGCTGTTAATAATTTCAAGTTTTTTAAAACTGAAAGTACATATTCAGTTTGAAAGTCTTCAGGAGGAACCACTGGGCATGGGGCAGAGATGGAAGTCAGAAAGTATTGAGGGACGCCAAAATGTCCTGTCTTTTCACTGGATTTGTTGACAGTAACATAAACATAATATATCATATCTAATTTACATAGATAGATGGTTGTTCGTGTTCATGTGCAGCCAAACTCTTCTTCAGTATACTGAACAACATTGTTTCTCTTTCCATTCAAAGTAACTACATTCCAAAAGTTACAATTCAGGACACTTTCATTGTAAAATGGTGCTATTGCAGTACTAATGTGACTACACTGCATTCCTGAAAAAACTCTGTACTGCCCTTCACAGTCCTGCTCTGTTAACTCAGTTAAATCCAGTTCTGCTCTGCTCACTAAAGCTGGATTAGGTTTAGCTGTGCAGAAAAAGCACAGAATCATAAGTCTTGCAGCAAACTTCTTTTACCATGATAACCTTTATTAGGGAACTGTCTTTGGTATCAATAAATATTGTGTGTTTTTTACAAGCGATCAGTCTGGATTAGCTAAGTGGACAAAAGCATGTGAGTTATACTCACATTTTTATGCTTATGTGCGTTTATCAACATAAACATAAATGCTAAATTCAGAATATTCAACGACTACCACAAAAAACAAATTTTCTGTCATTATCTGCCAGCTGGGCTGTACAGAGGTTGCCTATTTTAAGCATTCACCTCAACACTATCAATTCTGTCTGCTTTACCCATCTACTCAATGAGATGAGATCGATTTTAATTGGCAGAGTTTGGTCAAAATTCCCATGCTTTTGCTTTCGCAGTATCATTTCACAGAAACACCTGGATTTACAAGTCAGTAGCTTAGCCTCACTGGGGTTTGTGCTTTGCAGCCAAATGTTTGGACTGCCAAGTGAGAGGAGTTTGTACAAGTCTGTAGGATGGATAAATCATGCAAAATAACTAAACACTTAAATAAATGAATGAAGGCACACACACACACCACAGTGTTAATCTTTTTTTGAACTATTGAAGGTTTTTGTTTCCCCCTTGAGCAAAGCGTCATCATATATGCACAGTTAAAGTTCTCTCCAGACGCTGCTTCGACAAGTTCAGTCAAATCCTGTGGTGAGCGCTGCAGTATACTGACAGAGAGGGATGTTTGAAAGCGAGGCATGACTTCATGTAACTTGATTCTTGAAGAATCTTCCTCTGCATTGAGCTGTGAAGGTGATTACAACATTTCCATCAGTAGTAGTAAAAAGTAGTTTTTCTCTCTGAGTGACAGAAGCACAATCATGCAGGCAGAAACATATTTACCACTGATGAATTCAGAAAGCTGCTCAGTTACATATTATTTATTTTGACCTCATTCCCTGACTCTCTCTTTCTCAGTCTCTGTGGTCTCTGGGAGGTTCAAAAGGCAAGAGTGGACAGCTGCTGCCCTTCGACCTTCAGGGATTGTCTAGTTCCTAAAAGTCCCACATGCATGTAAACCATCTCTCCAGGTCAGACACATTCTCATCACTCCTGAGATATGATTATCTCTCAACGAACATGATCTCTTAGATCTGTGTATTCATGATGTTGTAATTTATAGCTTTTTAACTTACTGGATGGCCTTTTAAGTCATCATAATATACGTATACTGTAGTATAATTCTATGTGGCTATAATTAACATAATTGCTGACTCACATTTCAGTGTAATCTTTATAATCATGACATTATGTACCACAGCTAAATAACATACAATCTGTACAACATTATGTTATTAATCACACAGGGATATTAATCTAGTCTTCAATTTGCAAACATGAAGAGAAGCTTTTGTTGTTATGTTAAAGGGAGAAGTCTCAGTTGTAGACCAAAAATCTAGAACAAGTATTAGTTGTTTCTGTGAGGTTACTGACTCACATTTACACGTGTGTCTCTAGTATTCTCTTTGTGTTGATTATCGGATTCGCTGTGACACCGTGTCTTCCTAAGCACAGTGAAGATGACTGGGTTTTGTTCATTATTTTGATATCCTTTGTTGGCTTTAGAGGGGTAATTGGACACACACTCATGACTAATTCTTTCAGCCCAGACTTCTGCTGCATCTCAATTCTCTGCTCTGGTGCAGTTTGTCCCAACAAACCAGCGATCATGCTGCAACCGCTGTTTTCTTCTGTTGCCATGACAGCCCGTATCTCAGTCGGAGACGGGAAGTCACGTGGTTAATGAAATGAATTTATCATGACAAAAACTGTCTGCACAAGGCGAGCGCAGAGTGTATTTACACTAAGTGTGTGGATGTATGTGTGTTGTTGCTTTTGTCTGTTTCTTGTTTACCACACTGTGGCTTATCCCATCTATATGTGCATCTCTGTGTGCGCATGCATGCATGTGTTTGTGTGTACATTTGTACTGCTAAAAGGCTTGGCACAGAGCAGCCCTTTTGTAGTTGGCAGCAGTGGGCACTCTGCCCAGCTTGTATGGTTTGTGGATGTGGAGTCAGAATTGCATTAGCCTCCGGCCAGAGGACGACTGCCCATCCTCCTGGTGTGAAACTTTAACAAATGTGCCCGCACTCACAAATACACAGGAACTGATATACGCATCAAAGCTGTCTGACACACATCCCGTGCTGTCAGTCTTTCAACAGTTACATGAACACCACACAAAGGGAGGCAGGAACGCAAATGAAATAACCAGCATGAGAAAGCAAGGCTCTGAGGCTGATTTTACGCTACAGCAGCAGGTGACGTGTCCTGATTCTGAAAGTTTAATTGTAAAATGTTCCAAAGTGAAGGTGGTCAAAGTTTGGCTCAGAGTTACTCATACATTTCAGAAAAAAACACTCCAACATCTTCGTTTGAGCTCAGGCTAATGATGTTACTATAATATAGCCACCAATTATACAGAACACTGTATAAAGAAATAATCAATTTTGAGTTTCAACTGAAAGCCTCAACTTTACATAATTAAAGTGCCATGTGAGAAATCGCACAATTAACAGAGTGCCTTACAACCAGCGGCGAAGCTATGCTTGATTCTCATAACCCCTGTGATGGAACCAGTGGAGCAAAAAAAGTAGGTGGAGAAATGAAGATTTCAGAAATGCATTAAATCTGTATTTCATCAAATTAGAAGTCGAAGCTCCTTGAGAAGCTGCCATGAGGCATGAATGGTGAATGACCAAGGCTCTTCCAAACAGAATATTAATAGGTAATTATACTCACTTGTACCTCCATTGCGTACATTATAGGTTGCCTCGGAAGAATCACAGTAATTCTGAAATTGATGTGGTTTTTAAGAAAAGGAAACTGCCACATAAAAGATGGCTATATAGTTTTTTTTTCTGAATTTTTGGGACGAGAAAAGTGGGAATGAAGAGTTTAATTCCCACTTAGAAGATGCTATTTATCTGTGATACATGTTTTTATTGGGCTGTCAGTAAAGTTAGCCAGCCTATGGGATTCCCAATGAATGAGGACCACACACACACAAACACACACCATTAACACATACGTACCTGTGTGCAGGTTTATTCTTTTCCATATTTGTTCCCAGTTTACCCACTTAACCATAATAACTCAACTCACGCACCTTTCCTCCTTCTGGACTCCCGATAGCTTTGCTAATTTACTTTTGCTTGTTTTTCTTTCAATACCTCCTATTTCTTCTTCTTTCTTTTCTTCTTTCTCTTGACTCCCAATGCACATGATTGTTTTCCAGTTAGCCTACAGCATGAATTAAATCAAGGCTCACTTTCGTGCCGGCACATCTCATGACAAGGGAAGATTTAGGCCCACTTGGAGAAGGATTGCAATTAGTTGAGACAAGGCTAGTTAATCTTCCCCATCTGAATACCCCCAACAGGTCCACAACACCTTTTATTTCTAATCACACCTGCTGCTGAAAGACATTTAGGCCCATTCACCCATGATGTAATTGAGCCAGGGAAGCTATCAAGACTGTAATGTGGTGAATGTTAACAGTGTAAGGTGTTGTGAAGATGTGTTACGGTTATGTTCTCTTCAAACTCTGAAGTGAAATCAGTGATGACACCAGGAGCTTCTCTTCACACTGATGTGCAGAGATCTATGCAGCGACACACTCACCTTCGACTGTGCAGTGAGAGGGGTCCTGATTAATGTGCCCTCCTGAACTTTCTTAACATATGGTGGGGGTCAGCGGCAGGGCAGGGCGTAGCTCAGACAGCCTTGAGGCCAAACCAGAATATACCACATTTTACTCTACATCAGTATGCCATCTCTCACACAAATGGCCACATGTAGTTTGAAATAACAACCCTGTGCTTTTGACGTACCGTAGAGTACTGTAGTGACATGCACAGTGTGTTGCCATTATATCAAATTGGTCAGATAAGAAAAAAAACGTCATGCCTTATGAAAATGCCACTTTGCTGACACTATGCACGCTCATGAAAGCAGAAGTAGCCATCAACTTTACAATCTGATCCACTGAGACTGCAGAGTGAACATTTAGAAAGCAACAAACTGCAGTGGTGTTGCATTCATGCCACGCGCCTCCTTTGTAGGAAATGAAATGGTTTCGCTATGTGTGATGCACTTCATGGCATCTGGCAATAATTCAGGCATGAGGTTCTTATAGCTTTGAAGATCAATCAGCCTGCTATGTCTGATTGCAAGAGAAGGAGGAGATTCTGGTTGTGTAGTAAAAGACATTTCCATTCATTGCAGATATATATATTTATAGATATATTTGGAGGCAAGACTGGATGGTTAAATTCCTTTTTTTACCTGTCTAGCTACTGGTTTAATTGTTGCAGTTTGTTAGATGTACTTCTGTTGAACGGTTTGTATGCTCTGCCTTTGTTGGGGATTTGGTAGTATTGATGCATTCACTGTATATACATGAATATTCTCTGTCACACTGTATCCCATCGTTGCACATACCTTTGCATCTCTACACCATCTACAAATGCATCTCAGTGCCAGTGTGTGTGTGTGTGTGAGCACACGCACACGTTGAGTTATGACATGTCAAGACTGACAGCTGGCTAAACCCTATTAAACTGGTCACCGCATTCCTGGGGTTCTCCATTAAAGGTGACCCAATGCCCCTCAACATACACGAAACACACACAGACACACCAACTGAGAGGGGCTTGTAAAACATGACAGATTTATCCTCTTTGCTCTCCTTTCTGTTTTGAGGTGTTTGCTCCACAAGCCATTTTGGCTGGGTTAATGTGTGAGTATACAGGCCTTGAATACAGAGGTATGTGGGGAATACAAGAACTCATGCTTCAACAAATATACCATCATCATCTGGTATTTTGCTCATTTGATGTTGCATAATCTATTGATAGGATGGATAGAATATTGTGCAAAATGTGGTTTAAATCACACCAGGGGTCATTCTTCTTAAATAAAACATAAACAGCCACAGACAAATGAAACAAGCCGTAAAAGACGGGTCAGTCAGGTGTCAAATCATGAATATTTTTTGAGTCACTATTTGCAGAGGTCGTTCAGAGGTCGTCTTCTACACATACACAGGACAATTTTTGGTGGATTGCCGCATTCCTTATTCAAGGAAGATTTAACTTACAGTATGATTGTGGGTGACTGGGCAGACTTAAGCTCCAAGCCCTTAACATCATTTTACTCAACTGCTTATTCTGTTATCCTGAGGTGAAAGCTTGGCTGTGTGTGTCTACGCCTCCGTGCACTACACACACATGCAATGTAGAACAGTAGCTGTAATGGAAAGCAGTAGCAATGCATTCCTGGAAGGGTGAAAGCTCATCAGGTACCCCCACCCCTCTCTCTATCTGTCGCGCTCTTTGTCTAAATGTCTCTCTCCCTTCCTCTGAACCAACAGGTAGCGGCAGCCTCACCCCCACCCCTCTTCCCAAACTTTTCAGCGCTTCAGCAGAGCACAGGAAAGAAAGTCTGTGTCATTCATCCACTCTCACACACATGCAAACACACCTACCTCCTCTTTCACTCCGATACAGACACACAGACACGCTCATTGATTCTCATGTACCATTCAGTCGATTATCTCTGATAACACTCTCTGCAGGAATACAATATCAATTTCAGACTTTTTATTTTTTTCCTGACTTGGATGACATCTTTTTTGTGTATTTAAGGGAATATTTTCCCCCTGTCGACCGTCAAGAGGTCACCTGGATTGGGAAGTTAATGATGATTCACTTGTCTGCAGTGGTAAGTGAGAATGTATGGGCCCATTTAAGGGCCATAGTGAAAACCCATTACTTTAACTGCACTTTAATGTGGTGCTTTACTGAGTAGTTTTGAATTCTTAACCGCCCATATACCCTTTGTTACAGGCTATGTGTCTGGACTAAGGCCAACATGTTTTATATTGAGCCTTTACTGCATGCTGTTTGCCTCTTGTCTTGTTGTCTGCCTTTATGTGACAAGGTACAGTAACTGCTGAAAATGTACCATTCCAATCAGTCTAAGAACATGCACTTAGAAATACTCACGCTGCCCATACTGTGGAGATGTCCTGCATCTATGCATGCATGTGTGCATGTTTGCCTTTGACGTGAGCACTCTGCTTCTCTTCAGAAGTTAATGCAAAGATTTAACACCTTCAAACTCAATAGGAGCACAGAAACAAGATGCCATGCAATGTATAGTCATGTCAGCTCTAGGGTATTCATGAACAGAAAGCATACCAGGTTGTTTGTAAGAGCGTTGTCAGGAGATGAAACCATGTAGAATGACTTGCATGAATCCCATGCATAGACTTGTCTGTGTTGGCTGACTGCAAATGTGATATTAAGACAGGATGTTGCCGCTTGTCAGCTGTGTATAAGTGTATGTGCTTGTATTGTGTGTGTTTTAACTGTAGATGAGATTGTGTTTTTCTGCCGTTTTTTTGCAAAGACATCAGGTATCATGCATTGTAGTTCTGAGCTGTGTATGTCTGTGTGTGCCTTTTCACTGTTACCAGTTTCCTACCTACAGGGATAATCCATCCTGTGAAGTGGTGAGGTGGAAAATGCCATTATGTAGAAATAGCTGACACGCAGTTAGACTTGCAGGGCACATGATGTGTGTGTGTGTGTGTGAGTGTGTGTGTGTGTGTGTGAGAAAAGGAGATAGGGAACAGAGAGGGGGTATAAGGACCAGCGACAGATAGACAGATAAGAAACTTAATTTTGTAAAAAATTTGAATCCTTTAAACTAGAGGCCTCAGACACAATGGACACACTTTCAAGTGTTTTTTGGTGTCGCATTATTGCAAGCATGTTGTCTCTGACTCTGGCTTATGATTACAGACATTGCAGGAATGTCTTAAGGTATTGTTGGAATGAGCTGGCATTTTTAGCATTACTTTATGGATGCTAGTGCCCTTAAGGCAGTCAGTAGATCCACCACTTTGGTCCAGACTGAAATACCTCAGCAACTATGTATTGATTACCATGAAATTTACATTCATGATGATTCATGATTAGTGCTAATAAACAAATGTTAGCATGCTAACAAGCTAAACTAAGATTGTGAACACAATTTATGACATTATACCTGCTAAATATCAGCATAATAGCATTGTCATTGTGAGCATGTTCGCATGCTGATATTAACATCTACCTGAAAACACAGTTGTGCCTCAGAGCTGCTAGCATGACTAAGAGCATATACGCTCTTAGTCTTATAGCAGTTTCTATAGGAGTGGGTCATGTTTAAACTTAATTCAATCTTTTCTTAATCGCTTGAGTGACTTCACAAACACATTTATGTCAAGCTAAAACCAAGACTCCTTCATTTCCCGCTGTATTTTTGCACATTGCTGAACATTCGCTACTTGCTTCAGGAAACTTATTACACCTTTAGCCTCAAGCTTTCAAAGTTGTTTCATCAAACTGAAGCCATAGTAAAACTCTGAGGTTCTGCTTGCGTGCTGCTTTGATGAACAGCGACGCAAACCTACTTAAATATAACGCTGTAGGATAGATACAAGGGTTACAGTTACTCTAACTGCGTACTTCTGCACTCGCTGTCATTCATCAAAACACACACGTTTGCACTATCTGCACTTCAGTAATAAGAAGATACATGCAGAGACAGATCTTAGATCTTCATTGGTATGTGAGGGGGAGAGTGTAGTTTTTTTGGGCTGTGTTATATTAGAGCTCAAGCCCTGCCAGCTCTCACTTCCTTCTGAAGAGGTTGTAAACTAGTCAGCCTTAAGACATTCTGGCTGACCAGGTGGTCAAAACCGGAGACATTTCTGGAATTCAAATTGTTTCACATTGATCTAATTTATTTGTTATACCATATTAACTTATAGTTGTATTGTATTGTATTGGTGGATCGCGTGAAGGATGGAATGTGAATCCAAAAGATATTTTTATCTCATGTACAGTAGTATAGTTGTAGTAGATAGAAGTTAGATCTGTCTTCTATACTTGTGAATTTGCATAAGCACATGCCCATACAGTACACACATGCACAGACACTTAGGCACACAGACACACTTATGTAGAGACGTGTGAGAGTTAGCAAGCTAATGTAAAACATAACAGCACGATCCATTTCCTAGATCACAGTTAATGCAGTGAATGTGTTGCTCTCTGATGGGGGTTCATTCAGTTCAAATGGGATAATCCATTACTGCTGCATGATGCAGCGTGTGCTAAATTAAGTGAAGAAGTTACTCTACTTAGGCACTGATTATGCTAACTTAACTGAATGTTGTTGTAGCGCTTTTTGTTGATACATTTCTGTTGTCCTCTGTATACATTTGAGGTTTTAACACTTTTAACACATCAGGCTGCAAGATCCTTGAGCTGAATTCAGAGTGGACCATTGAGCAGCACGAATGCAGTAAAGATTCTACAATAATTTAATATAATTGCACTATGCTTCTATACTTGATTTTAAATATCACCTTTCAAGGTACACGTTTTAGTGTTAGATAATATGCCAGTAAAGCAGCTGCAAATTTTCAAAGGGACTGAATTGCTTTCACTCATTGTATTATGCCAAGTCAAAGCTGTAGCCTTGGGGCTAACCTGAAGTTTCCCCTGTCTGTCGAGTAAGAAAAATAGGAGGATTTTTTATATCCTAGAGTGTTACTGTATCAACATTTACTCTCATAGGGAGCTAAACTATCCCTCCATCTAGACAGCTGTGAAGAACAACTGTGCTTTTACTAGTGAGGCTCATCCTTCTAAATGTACCTGTCCCGTTGTCATTTCTTAGAAACACTGCCAAAAACCATCTCCATCCACCCGTCTCCCACATGACCACAACTGAGCTCCGATTTCTAAAGTATTAGTAAAAAGAAAAAGGTGAACTATAGTATGAATGGCTTGTGCCTTACAAATAGCTTATGAACAAAGAACATGCTTTAAAACATGTTCACAGTTAAGCAAGACCCCCACAGTTTGGATTACAGATAAGAAGGTATTTGTATGTGTGTGATTGTGTTTTCAGCCATCTCTGCCTTTGTAACTGGATGTGATTAGCCCATGTGCAAGTTGAGATAAGAATTGAATACGCATGGTGGTTAACATTAAACACCAAAACACACACACACACACACACACACACACACACACACACACACACACAAAACACAACACAAGGCAGGTAGAAACTGTAATTAGACACACTTGTGGCCCAGTATTACAGATTTGCCACAGGGCTACTTTTTTTCAAGTGCAAGGTGGTATGCGCACACACATTGGAAGCGATTAGCTATGCTGTGTCTACCTTAGCTCTGTAAATAATCACCTCTGCAGTGTGGGTTCCAGGGCATTGCAGGCCCTCAGGGAGTCTAGGACAGGTGCACATGGTCCAGAGGTTTCACCAGTCCAAACATCTCTTGCACCTGTGGAATCATACAAGAGCTTCCTCAAACCTGTCACTCTGTCTGAATTTATCCGGACTATGCATCGCTCCTCTCTGAGCTGCTTTTACTGAAAGTTTTCCAGTACTGTTTTGCTTTTCAGAGATTCAACGGATTGATCAATCATATATTTCCATCTTTGCCAAATCAAAGCGTGGCAGTCCTTATGAACTGTCATTTTCAAATCATTAAGGGTTCCTCTCTTTTGGTAATATGTGATGAGCTACTTTATCTTACTTTCTTGCACTTATAAAGGACATCTTCAGCTCTTCACTTCACTTCAGCTGTTCACATGTATTATTGTATGTCTGCGGGAAAACAAGCCCAGCCGTTGATTTGTTCTTTTTAGAACTTATGATTTTAGACTAAATAAGTAACTGAACCCTCAAATCCCTTTTATATTATGTTCTTATAAACAACCATTTGTAATGGCTCAAAAGCAAACATTTCTGTAACAATTACCATTTGCTAAAACAGTGCTCAATTGTACTTTTGTATGCAGACCCTATCCCACAAGTCTAATGCCAGTCAACATCTAGAGGAACTAGCTATTATTAAAATAAACTCTGGGTTACGAGACTACAAAAACAACGTGGTTGCAATGGTGGGTTGCCAGTTGCATGAGGTTCATGTGACTTCATGAAATGTTTGTCTAAGAAATGCCAAAGGATTTTCTTCATTGATTAACAGTATAAACAATTTCAACAAAACAGTGGCTTACATCCAGGTCATATGCAAGTTGAATTTAGAAGAAACTCTGCCATGTAAAACAGTCATAATGGATTATTGGGGTAATAACATTAATGTTTATGTAGGTTTATAATGCTTAGACTATATAACTGCCTTTAATAGCTGGGTTAATATTGGACAGTTTAAAAGCCCCTGTGAGGCTTTTATTTTGATGATGTTACTGGAATCTGTTGTAAAACTGTTTACAGGGAAAGCTCCTGTCTGCAAATGTACACATGCAATGATGGGAGCGATTACATTATAATGCTTACTAAATGTACACGGGCCTTAATTATTACGATAACAATAAATAAATAAGAAGATAATTGGAATTATTTTAAATTGTATGGATAATTCCATAATTGCAAGTGTTGATATATTGTACAGTGTGATATTGATTAGATTCAGATGCAATTTTGTGAAAACGTTTTTTTGACATGTGTTATAAACCTCAACCTGAAAGTCTGCAGCGTACGTTCAGGTGCTTACCAAGACATCCTGTACATACATGTTTTAACACTGTCACTGGAGGTATGCAAGAAAAACTCTACATTTTATCTTTCAGTGCGTCTAATGACTTTTTCCCACTCTCTATTCATCTTTATACTTTCAGATAAGAGGAAAGAAGAGTTGGAATTGATGATTGTGGAGTGGATTTTAGGAAGGTGATTTGTGAATAGAAGAACTGGGAGGAGGAGCAGGTGATCAAAGGAGGAAGAGGAGGAGAGGAAGAGTATGGGTCGCTCCTCTGTGTGGATCTTTCTACTGTCCCTTTCTCTCTCCCATCAAAGCGTCACAGCTCAAGCTGAAGGTAAAGGTTGACATGCCTCCACCCAAAGGACACACTCAAACACACAATTCATGAATTTGCCTCTACCCATATTGCATCAACTTTTTTTTTTACTCTCACACTTATTCAGTCATTGATTTATTCAAAGGTTCAGTCAGTGCCTTATGGTACCATCAGTTGCTTAATTCTGAGTCAAAGCCATATGTCTGATTCCCAGCAATGTGCACTGAGCTATGAATTAGATGTCTTGGATGCTTAGGCCAAAGAAAGGGCAGGTGCTGAATGAACACAGTCTGTGCAAGTGCTCCATCATTAAATCTCCACACATGGATTGGTACACAGGGCAGACACTAACCCAGCTCCAGTTTCTCTCCAGACTGTGTCTAGTCAGGGAATTTAAACATCTGCTAGCCTCATGTACAGTACAGCAGTCTGTCTGCCAACCTGTCAAACCCATCGCTTGGATACAGAACCTTGGCCTCAGGTGCTATTGGATGTCACCAAAAGGTCAGTCAGCCAATCAAAAGTTAGATTTCCTCCACCTGGAATGTGGTTGGCAGAAAGTGATTGGTAAAGTTGTTGGGCAGAATAATGGAAGGATATAAATACCCCAAGGCAACGTTTGATACTACTCACCCTTTGTAACTGTTACCATCGTTTATTCTTCACAGTGTTAATTCACATGCCATCATATCATATCATATGACTGTCTGTAGCAACCCTTAGGACGTAGTGTTTTATATTACACACAAAAGGGAGCATGTAGTCGATTTAAAGCAATAACTCAAATGACTGTGTACTATGTGGGTTGCTCACAGTGAGGAATTATCATTCAAACCTCTTTTAAGTGAGTGTTTCTGTTTTACAGCCCACACATTTACTGTCTGGTGGCAGTAAACACGATGAATGTTAGCCAAACCAACTTGATTGTTTTGGCCACTAGGGGTCAGCAGAGTTGAGCTGTAAACACAACACTGACATATCTGTATCATATCTATATCTGTCATATATGTTTTTGTCTCCACCAACTCCTAAGGAAAATATCTGACTCTTTAGCTGCTAAATGCTCCACTGTGTTCACCACTAGATGCTAACTTTGTTATTTTGCCCTTTGGTGTTGGGTAGCACAAATGTGGCTTTGTCACTACAAGCAACCCCTTCTATTACCCCCATCTAATTGCTCTACACCTCTAGATTTGATTAATATGTGTATGTATGCATACGGCACCTGCTGTGGTGTTCACAGCCTATAATCAAACATTATACACAAGTGTTATTATGACAGCTGGACCCTTTAACTTTAACAATCAACATGCTATTTTATGTATTATAGAGATTAATAAAGCAAGACACACACAGCTACAAATCTACGAAAGAATCATAAGAACGTTTTTCCCTGGTTTACTAAAATCAGATCAAACCTATGTGCAAACAGAGACTGACTTGCTTGTTTACATCGACTTTGAGAAATGGGGTCTTTCTTTCATTTAATATTTCTGTCCTGCAGTTTGTAGCTTCTCTGCAAATTACTGCAATTTCTTTTTCTTCTTAGAGGAACTTTTACATTCATTTGTCTGGATAAAATCTGAACCTGATGGCCCTTTGAGTTTCTTAGACTTGTGCTCTCTGATGGTTTGCATCTTTTCTCTTGATCTTGTTGGAACTGATTGCAGTAGTGCATCATTATTTCTTCGACTATTTCTTTATTGGCAGAATTTTCTGCAGCGTATGCGGTTGCCACTGAGCTACATCTAATGCGTAAATCAATGGCGGTCTAACACAGAGGTGTATACAACCTTTGAGATATCAGCATAGATAACCTTCAAAAAAACCATTTCTAATCCCTCAGCATGTGTTGTATCCTTATCCATGGCATGCGGTTCTTACCTGCGTGCACAGACAGACAAACTTCAGGATAATTGATCTTGTTTTCAACCTCAGTATGAGTCTGTCAGACAAAGACCAACCTCCAGTTGCTTCCTAGCTCAAAGTCTCCACCATGTTTTATCTGCTTTTACAGAAATCTTTGGAGTAAAAATGTATCCCAGTAAATGGAACAGCCACATGAGTATGCTAGGGTTGTAGGCTGCCTATATGAGGCATTGTTGTACCCTTTGAATTTGCCTAAGTGGTCTTCACTGTGATCATCAGAGATGAATCCACTACTGCTGAATATATGACGCTAAAGCTCCCAGTTAGGCAAAAATAGCACCACAGCACTAGAGAGGGCGCCAAAATGGAATTCACATTAATATTTTGTTTTCTTGGTGTGTGGCCAGAGATGTATAGGTATGTGAGAGAGAACATAATGTTAGGTTGCCATGGGCTGGAGACATATGTCACCCCCAGTGAATCCTGGGATTGCAGCCAAAAGAAGAAGGGCGAGATAATAGAGGCGAGAAAGCTCTGTAATGAAATAGAGGATAGCAGAGAAGCTGAGTTATCACTTACAAAACAATCAGTGGTGCCGATCTCTTATTCACTAGCCTAATCAATGCTGTCGTCACTGTGGTTTATTGCATATGTAATGCCAGAATATTGACTCAGAGGGCTTTTGTCCACGCTGTAGATTTCTGTGTGGAGTTTGTGCTTTTGCTAGTACAGTACTGTATATTTATGTGGGAATGTGTGCAGGCGTGTGCATCTAAGACAGAGTTGGAAGAGCTAATGTGCGTGTGAGTGTGTGTGGGCATGTAGTCAAAGCATCAACGTACCTTTTTGCGTGTCTGGCTTTTTAAAACACAGAATCCTGCCAAACGCAGCAGATCACTATGTTAAATGCGATTGTTTGCATGAGCGAGGGGATTGACCCTGATTTTGCTTGGGTTTACCTTATTATTCTAGGCGTTCCTCATCGCTGTACTGAAGTTTTATTGCTGGAGTGCTCAGAATATTGATAGTCTCTTTGGCTCACTTGTGTCTCATTAAAGATTCATGGGGATTTGTGTGCTGCTCTGGCTGCATGACAGAAGCAAGTGAAAGGAAAAATGACTACATGATGGAACAGGACTGCCATCTAGTGGCCAGTATAGGACTAAAATACGAGTTATAGTGCTTAAAAACCTTCCCTACCCTTTAACCTTAAGAAAGATTTACTTTGGATTTTGTCCAAATTATTTTGATTATAAAAGATTAGGACAAAGGCATACAGCTGTCTTGAATTTATAAAACATGCATTTCCCTGCTCGTCACTCTTTGGCACACACAAATTCATCCATTCTTCCCCCTTTAGCATGCCGGACAGTGGTGCAGGCAGACATAGTGTTTCTGGTGGATGAGTCATGGAGTGTGGGCCAGACCAGCTTCTCCAGTGTCAAAGACTTCATCTCAGCCATCATCTCCTCCTTCCAGGACAGTGTGGTGGGAACTGAGGGGGTTCGCTTTGGAGTCACTGTCTTTGGAGATGTCCCGAGGTAAAACTGAAACACAAATACACAGCACAGACCTACTTAACTAACTGCCCTTGTTACATCAGAAAACCTCAATAATTAAGAACCACGTTGCAAACAAAATTGTTTATTGACTTTGTATTATACAGAGCATTTTCAAGTTAAGAGTCCCAGGGACTCAAGATATACACGTATGCCGATGTTTTAATTAGCTATTCAATTAATTCTACTTGATCCAGTTTTGCTGTCCCTGTAATCTTTCCTTGCAGAATGCGGATTGCTCTGACAGACTACAGCTCACTGGAGGAGGTGCTCAGAGCCATCAGAGACCTCCCCTACGCAGGTGGATCCCGGAGGATTGGTGATGCCCTCCAGTTTCTGGTTGACCCAGTCTTCAGCCCTGTCATCAGTCGAGACCATGCCCCAAAGGTACAATGTGGAAACTCATCCAGGCTGCGTCTTTCTGCCATATTAGGATTGTTTCGGATCCAGTGAGCATCCAGCACACCCACACACTTGGAGCAAAGCATAGATAAAGCTATTCTGTACCCTTGAGACAGTCCCACAAATTGACAACACTACAGGGAATATATAACAAGAGCAAAGGTATAAAATACAAGATTTAAGTTCCTTAAACATCTTCCATGCACATTAAAAACTGAAGGACTTAAATCTTGTGAAATCTATGACAAAGTGTGGACACACAAGCAACAGGGAACCGATTGATTTTAGATTACAGCCCACACTGCAAAGACTTCTGCTTCCAGCTGGCCATCAACATGCATATATTGTATGTTCTGGCCCTGTGTAAATAAATGACTAGTCAGGATTCTGTATTTGTACTCCAAAGAACACTGTGGAAAAGAACAAACAAAACAAACTGGTCTAACATTTATCACACCACTGTGAATCTGAAGAGACAGCCTTGCTTTATGCTTGGAATACAAACTGAAAGTATGTCTGATCAAAAGTTACAACTGGCAACCGATTTTGTCAGTCTTTTGTTTGTGGAAGAACAAAAAAAAAGGTGGAGGCAATTGATTTAGCCTCTGCTGCAGGTTCAGCATGCTCAGTTGGCTAAATGGTTCCAATTGTTGTTAATCCAAAATGCCATGACAGATTGACCTGCTTTGTCACAGGGTCCCAAATACAATAGTCATCTACTTAACTAACCTTGTCTCGTGAGTGCTTCGTCATATCTCTAAATGCCCTTCCAACAGCTCTGCATTTCTAAACTAAATTTCTCTGACAGCCCAACACTGTAGTGTAGTCTCAGTATAACACAGCTGGTTAGCATTCCAATCATCCCTCTATCTCTGAGTGTGTGTGCAAATCATCTTGTAGCAGCACACTTGACGTGGGAAGGCAGAGAATTGAGGATTAGACTGATATGTTGAATTGTACAGCCAGAGCACATGCAGAAAAGCAGCTACATTCTCATACTGATGCTTTCCAGCCCTCTTCTTTATTGACTGAGGGATGAACTTTGAATGAACTGACTAAATTGTCATTAATGGGCAATTTAACAGTTGCAAGCCAGCATCCTTGAATTACACTTAGTTTGATTTATTTAATTATGAGTTAAATCATGTCAAAGGTCCACAGGGCCTTTGTGAGAATAATATTGTTTGCAAGGATGTTTTTTTTTCCTCAAACAAAATTTAGCTTGGAGGCTGAATGAACCTCCATTGAGGCAAATCACAGATTTAGCAAAACCCAACAAAGATAAAGATAGAAACTGGGCCATTATAATTACTCATATAGGTATTAATTTTAATGCAAATTATCATGTTATTGTTTAATTTGAATAATTGCAAGATGCCATTATCTTCATCTTGGAAAATGGAAGTGTGTGAGTAAGATATTGTTATATTGTTATATTATATATAATAGCCTATATAATGTTTTCTGCCTCGCTGCCATACAGATTGCTGTAATGATCACAAATGGACGTTCAGACGACCAGGTTGACGCCGCAGCCAGAGCAGTAGCTGACAATGGGATTTCTCTCTTTGCAGTAGGTGAGTGTGGAACTTGGTATTGTGAATTCCTTCAGCATCCCCACTGCAGCGGTTCTTCAGATTTTATCTGAGCTCTGCCGGCTTATCTGCAGTGTTTGCAGTTAGAAATTCATGTCCTGTACATTTGAATTCATTGGATTCAGTGTGGGTATTTGTGAGTGTGTGTGTCTGGGAGCACCCATGCACGTGTATGAACTTTATACGTATGTATGCGCAAACATAACAACATCCACTAAATATGTATGTAGGAATAAGTGATTGATTCATTCAGCTCCTATTCTGTATATGTAAAAGTACGCTTTCTGATACTGTGTGTCAGACAAGCTACTTTATCCTGCACCTTTAAACCCGCTCATGAATACACACGGCTGTTTATCCACAAGTTTACTTATACATATCTTGGCCTCTTTCTCCTACACACACGCATGATCACACAACCCCACAACTTACTCCTCTCAGCTGGGAGCGGTGCAATAATTACTACTCATTAGCCGATGATATGCTAATCGCAGCCATTTTTCATTGGGCGATTCAGTGTCCTCCATCTGCACCTCTGACACTGAGACCTGCTCCCCTCATTTATCACCCCAGCGGTAAAGCTCCACATGCATCTTGTGTACTAGTGCAAAACCAATATGCCTGTAGAACCTGTATAGCCTGGATACCACATGTATACAGATAAATGCATCAAAATGCATGTCCTGTACATACATTTATCTTTTCCAGGTGTAGATTTCAAGTAACTGTATCTGTGTATTTTCTCCTGCAATACGGTTATCTGCTTCTCTTGAAATTTCTTCATTATTACATATAGAAAGTAGAACTTTTCAGGGCCAGATTGCATCTTTATCAGGTTTACCCAGGTTTGTCTGGGCCCACTCCCACAAACCAGGTCCTGAAAAACACACATAATCTCATAACTTGAGGTAGGGGCCAGAATGTGTTTGATTAAGCCTGTGTATGTCTTCAGTATATATGTACATCTTTTCATGGTTCAAAATATGTCATTAAAATGCCACAGCTCCCCCTAGTGGTGTTTGTAGGAAAGTATGTGGAGAAAATGCAAAGAAAACAACTCAAACATAAAGGTTTTACCTGCCTTGGCAAATATCAGTGGTCTAAGTGTACTGTTGCCGTATCTACTTTGTCACACACGTTTTCGTTTTTCTCTTTTCCTTTTTCTCAACCAGGTGTGCGGGGAGCCGATGAGTCAGAGCTGAGGATGATTGTGTCAGAGCCGCTTGAGGAGCATCTATTGCTGGTCACTGACTACTCTCTCCTTGAAACCATCCTCCCCAAACTGTCCCGCAGAGTGTGTTTTACGGCCTCTGAACCACCACGTCCTGTGAAAACTTCCCAACCTGGTAGGTTAGCAGTATGAAAGCAACGCTTCTAATAACAAACTTAGATTTCCTTAAAAAGCTGCCCTCACACTGACAGCAGTTTGCATTTTTGTCCTGATGAATTGTATTTCAAACTAGAGCTTAAAAAGTGTGATAAAGATTTTACATTTCTCTTATTTATCTCTGCCCAGCAGCTTTCTCACAAAAATGGATCTATCTTGCCGACAGATTATACTTCCAGAACCACATGCATGTTTTATGTTCCTCTTCTCCCTTTCCCATTTGCCAACCCTAGTTCCAGAACGTGTAGTGGGTCCCAGAGACCTGCAGGTTAGCGAGCTGGCCCACAGTTCCCTCAGACTGACATGGAGCCAGGCGACGAGTGATGTGACCGGATACCGTCTCCTGGTCACCCCTCTCAGCTCCAAGGGACACCTCCTCTCCCAACAGCAGAGAAAGGTGATAGATTATGCATGTATACTGTGTTGCAATTGAGCCAGAATGTAACACAGCATAGACCACATTATCATATCGGAGGTCCTATTGTTGAAGCTGTTAACAGTTGCTTGCTTTATTTATGACTTTCATATACGACCTAGGAGTTGTTGCACACCTCAATCTGATTTCTCAATCATCTCAAAACTCAAATATTTTGATGTAAACCAAAAATATTTTTTGAGTTCAACTCTAAAAACTCTAACCAGATGCTCCTTAGCAATATTTGTAAGTTGTACAATTTGTTAGCCAAGGACTTGCAATATCCACATTTAAAGTATGATTAAATAGCTGACACATCCTTGAATCCTCCTATAAAACATCTGTGGCCAGCACATGTGATAGACTGAAAGGCAGTGAGTCATCTCGCGTTGCAGCCTGAGTTATTTGTGCAGCTCCATCTGTGTCACTCTCCGAAGCTTGCGACAATATTACATTAATGGGATCCGCGTGAGCTTTGATGTCCGTTTCTTCAGCAGTATCCATGCTTCTGCTCTTTTTGCTTGTGCATGTGTTTTTGTGATCATACTGCAGCCGTACACTAGACAGAGACAGAGAAATATGTTACAGTAGCAAAAGAGAAATCTTTTCCTTTCTGCATTATAAGGCACAACATGCCACCTATTTAGAATATAGTGGAGAAGAGGGTATTGTACAGAGGTGTAAAAAATAAATAAAAGGATGCTGGTGGTTTACTGAAGTAGACACTTATATGGAAAGTGAAGATATAAATGTATTTTTATTTAAGACAAGATTGTTATTTAAGTACACGTTTCAGAAGTGTGTCTGTGTCTGCTCCGATGTCAACGCTAGCTTGATCAATCATCTTTCTCTTCACTTCAGTCTGCCTTGCTATTTTTCACACGCACACACACACACACACACACACACACACACACACACACACACACACTGAGCTTGTTCTCGCTCTGCTGTCTTCCGTTTGTGTAACAGATTGATCTGAAGGCAGATGTGAGCACAGCGATGGTGACGGAGCTGAGCCCTAAAACAGACTATTCCCTCACCGTCTATGCCATCTACCCCAGCCTCATCGGAGACTCTGCAACAATCACCGTCCAGACAAGTGTGTGTCACACACCAGCGCATGCTCGCGCACCTTTTAGAAAATACACAAACACTTCTGTGCGTCTGTTTTGGATTTCACTGCACCTCACTTCCCTGAGCAACAAGCTTCTGTCTTTTAGCCCCTTTACCTCAGGTGTCAAACTTCCGTGTTATTGAGGAGGGTCTGTTCTCTCTGCGACTGGGCTGGACGCCTCCTCTAGGGAAGCTCAACGGATTCAAGATCTTCATCCCAAGATGTATGCTAACATTACACCATGCGATCATCATTAACTGACACCAGACATATTGCAGACCAGTATAAACATGTTTTCTCATCAGGATGATATTCTTTAAATCTCAACATTTTAATCTATCATTTCAATTAATTTGACGATGTTTAACTTAAGGCATCGTGCATCTCAGGAACAAGTTGTTGTTTCTTGGGTATTGATTCTTCTGGATTTTTGTTCTGCAGCCAACCGACCAGGATTTACTTATGAGCAACTGCTTCCTGGAGACACCTCTTCTCATGTGATTGACAGCCTGGAGGAGGATCAGAAATACATTATCAGTATATATGCTGTTTACCCCCAGGGACCAAGTGAACCAGTTTCAATAGTGAGCAAGACATGTAGGTTTCAAAGATCAAACTCAAACTATGTCACTCTCAGATTGATTTATTTACCATATGTAACACTTTTACACATTCATTACTTCAAACAACTAGAGAAAAAGAGCCTGTAACCAGCCTGTTACAGCTGTAACCAATCAACAATTGCAAGACAAAGTGATGTAATAGAGTATGTAACAAGCTACAAACACAAGGAAACAAATGCCAAGGTGTAGTACCATAATGTATCCACACTAGGGTGATGTTGTTCTATAAAGAAATACCAGCATTATGTCTATTACATACAGCAAGACTAATTTATCTCTATTTCATGGTACACTAGAGAAATATCTATAAAGGATGTGTTTTGATTTAGATTAGTATGTTTCTTATATTTCCTTACATTAGTTTAAATAATGTTTTTATTCACCAAAAATCTGATTAAAAAACTTTCTGTCATCATTAATGTTTTTGATCTAAAGATGAATTACTGAATCACCTAAAATGAAATATCAATGTGTGTGAATTTGTGTACTTGTGCATGTTTATGTGGATGTGGGTGTGTTCCACAGTAAAGCTGGTACAAGTTCAGCAGTTCCGGGTCCAAAACGCCACCACAGACACTGTCCAGGCGAGGTGGGCGTCAGTTAAGGGTGCCACAGGATACCGTCTGACATGGGCTTCCCCAGGTGCTGTTGTTCACTCTTTGCTAAGTAATTTTACACTGGGGTGTTATGGAGACCAAACCAGATCTCATTTTATGGCATTTAACTATTCAGTACCTTTGTGCCTCTCTGTGTCTTTCAGACGGCCACATAGAGAACATAAACCTTGGGGACAACTTTAACTTCTACATGATCCAGGGCCTCCACTCAGGCTCTGAGTACACCATCACCATCAACCCCATCTTTGGAGACACTGAGGGGCCTGTCACCACCACCACAGTCAAGACATGTAAGTAGGATGCTTGCTAGGAAGAACAGAAATACAGGCATGAGTACAGTATTATAGATGTGGACAAGATGCACAGCAGCCCTCTTTGTCTTTATCTCTGTCTGTCTGTCTGTTTGTGTTTGTGTGTGTGTGTGTGTGTGTGTGTCAGTGGAAAGCAGTGCGGTACAAACTTTGAAGGTGTCTGCTGTGAGCACCAGCACTGCTGTCGTCTCATGGAACAGTGTCCCAGGAGCCACAGGATACAGACTGGCCTGGGGACCCACCCCAGGTGATTTACTCTATTGTCTGTCGCTTTCCTGTTTTGTTTACATCATATAAGTATGTCCATACAGTAATAAGACTTGTATACTGTTGTATATGTAAGATTTCTATACATTCTTAAGAAACGCTATACAGCTCAATGATGTATTCTACAGCAAGTGGCGGGTAAAGGGCATTTGCTTCCGAATGCATGCATGCCCAGGCTTATACCTGGTGTTGGCTTGCTCCCTTTCTCCCAGTGACAGGCTCACTCTGACAAGGGCTATTGAAATGCCACTGCTCTTACAACGGATACATCCACCCTGCCAGTCTTCCAGGAGGATGTGACAGGTGGCACGGGGACTCACTTTGATGAAATACAAATGTTGGGGAGAAAGGAAAAAGGATGTTGTTTCTAGAGAAGTGGGTTGTGATGCTGAGCCAGAGTTGAGAGGAATACCAGGACAGTGAGGAATACAAACATCAATTGAAATAAAGAGTGACATGACTGTACTGTCAATGTTAATATTATTTTCAGAGTTTGTTGGTCGAGACCGTCCCAGGCAGTTGGCTCTGAACGGCAGCACCACAGAGTACCAGCTGAAGAATGTAGCCCATGATACTGAGTATGTCCTGACTCTATATGTGCTGTTTGGATCTGTGGTGGGGCCTGGCATCTCTGCTACCTTCAAAACCTGTGAGTACGAGTATTCAGTATGTCTCCCACCCACTTGAAGCACCACTGAGGCTTCGGAGTGATTAAATTGGACTTCCACAATATGTGGATTGCACAGTTGTACCAAAATATGCTGTATTTTCTTGTTCTTTCTGTGTAGAGTCATTTCTTTTATCAAGAAAGTATCATGCAAGGTCAGCATACAGTATAACGATACACTGGCGATGTTGATGTTTCACACCTTTGTGGTGTCTTTGTCTGATTGACAAATCATGACCATTTTAAGCACCATCCCTGACATTGTCACTTGTAGTATGTGTCAGTTAGTCAGCATGGATGCAACTTCACAACAAAAGTTTCTTTAAGTAATTCAAGTAGTGTAATGTTTTGTGTCCTTTACATTCATAAAACATCAATTAAATTAATATTATTTGTATTGTGCCTGGAGATCAGTTCACAGTCTTTAAAGAGTAACTAAACACCAGGCTGTGGTACACTGCCCTCTCTGGTTTAACGTTTCAATGCTGGTTGTGGTTGGTTGTGGCCAGATGTTTGCTCGGTTGCACCTGTAACCCCCCGGCTGTGATGTGACAATGGACTGACACACCCTGGTGTACACGTCTACATCACTGCAGCAGGTTGAAAAGTTAAACCACTGGAGGAAAGAATGAACAACTTAAACAGTCAATAATAATAAACAGTCCAATAAAAGCTAGTTCTATAGAGCAGCTCTTAGGCAAAGATGTGTGTGCAGCATAACACTGCTAAATGACATAGGCTAGTTAGAAAGAAAGTAACCTGTTTCATTTGTCTTTCTCAGCTCCATTGGGCTATGTGTCCAACTTCAAGGTGACATCCTACACCAGTACCTCCATAGATGTGGAGTGGAGTCCTATTGTTGGAGCTACTGAGTACAAACTCTCTTGGAACACAGGTGATATATTTACCCATGGTTCTCTCTGCTCCAGTCTAATATGGGGACTATTTGTATGTTTTCACAGGTCAATCAAATAAACACACTGTTTGTGTACTTGTCAGACAACCTGTTAGTGCCTTTGAAGCCTTTAAATTACAATATACATAAACTACACTGTTTGTATATTCTGTAATATGTTTGTATGTACCTGTATGCTTGCAGATGATAGCAGCCCTCAGTCCCGTTACCTGGACCGCACTGTTCTCTTCCATCGTATCGAAGACCTGAACCCGCAGTCCACCTACACTATCACCATCTGTGCAGTGTATGGCAACTCAGAGGGACCAGAAATCTCCTTATCTCAGCTCACAGGTACAGAACAGAAGTGAGGTCTCTCAGTCTTTTTTATTTATTATTTTAGATGATTCATCTTTAGATCGAAATAGCTCCATGCAGCTGTGGACCCCATTGTAATTAAATGGGTAGGGACAGGGAAGTTCTTCATCCCGAGCCATGGCACCCTTGTGGTGTCTTTGTTTGACTGACAAGTCATGTACTTTGGTTTTCCCATTTTAACCACAGTTCCTGTCGTTGTCACTTGTAGTATGTGTCACTGAGTACAAGTCAGCAGAGCTGCTATCTTTTTATCACTGTCACTGTCAAAGTTAGTGTGTTACACCAAGCTCCAAGTTCCAGGTTTATTACACTGACAAATGATAGGGTGTGTGAAAAAAGCCACACCAGCTCATTCAGCTCAGAGCCTTTTTGATGCTCTAAATGTAGTGATGTTTTAATATATATATTGTGCATTATGATTGGTATTGGAAGTTTGGAAAACATTTAATGTGATTTTTGTTGTGATTAACAGTTGTAAAAATAAAAGAAATGTTGTTATATGGTGTTATTTTTTAGCTGCTGTCTCAGACTTGGGACCAATCCAGCCAGTGAGGGAGGTGAAGGTTGTGGACATTGGAGTCAACTCCTTCACTCTGTCCTGGAGGAAAACACAAGGGGCATCTGGGTACAAAATCTCCTGGATCCCCTTCCTGGGTGAGGGACCACAGATACAGGCAACCACGTGTGCTAACACTGATACTCACATACATACATGCATGTATGCAAACATGTGGACACTTATTTAAATGTATTGTTCCCACACTTTGTTTTGACTGGTTGAGTTTAAAGCCAAAAACTTGGTAATGGACATTTAACTGTTACTGTAACTACCAAAAATGTGTTGCTAAGTGTTGCTAAGCAGTGACTTCATGGACTCCTGTGGCTCACTGCAATAGAGTTTTAATGGTAAATGAGTACACAACAGGTATTCTTTCACACTCTCATTATCTCTACATGCTGACATTTTATTAATTCATGCTCTAGGGGGGGATGAGAAGTCCCACGTGGTATCTGCTGCTTCCACCACCTTCACCATCCACAACCTGCGGGAGAGCTCAGCCTACAAGATCCAGGTGTCCTCTATGGTGGGCAATAGGGAAGGAAGCTCAGTCCTGGTCACTGCACGCACCTGTGAGTCCTGTCTGCCCAAAACAGTGAGGAACAGTATGAAATGTGCTCTCAGTCAGACTTTTCGGGGAGATGTAGGAAATTTGTTTCGGAGGATATCCTGAACTAAGATATCAGAATCAGTATTGGGAGAGAAAAGGTTGTTACAGTACATCCCTAGTGTCCATGTTAGCTATAAACATTAAGATTGAAATGTTGTAGGCTATTCAGCAAAAGTAATATTTTTGATTTATTTTCCCAGTTCTTCAACATACGTATGACTGAGTAAATCCATCAAATATGGCCCTTGACTTTGACGTTTTATTATCCATTTGTGGGGGGGGGTTTCGGTTTCAGTGGATCTTCCAAAAGTAAATGACTTTGCTGCTCTGAACACCACGGACAGCAGCACTATTCTGAATTGGACACGTGTGGCTGGTGTCTCTGGATACCTTCTCTCTTGGAGGCACATCTCAGGTCAGTTGTCACCCTCAACTTAGCATCATTATCATTAATGCAGTTATCATTGAAATAGTTGGCACTATTTTGTTTAAAAGTGTCATGCTTATTTAAATAAGTATGTTGCTGTAATGGTAATCATTTTTGTTGATTGTTCCCCAGGCTTTGAAGTGGATATGTAGCATGACACATGTTATTGCATTGTGTATTCAGTCTCAACATAAGCACCCTTTAGTTGAAAAGGGAAAAATTAAGGAAAACACAAAACCAATATTCAAGTTTCATCATAAATGCAAAGTTTAACAAACTCACGTTGTCTTTGGCAGGACGCAGTTGTAATTTTAGTATCATTCTGATATGAATGAGTGAGAGTTCTGTGCAAGGTAGATAAAATAACTTCTGTGTTTCTTATTGTGTCACACAGACATTACGTCTTTATACATGACATTAAGTGACATGAGTCACATCTTATGGTTCCTGGAAACTAAATCAACTGAAATGATTACTCTACAACAATAAGTTCTTGTTTGTGTGTCTTTTCAGTGTTGGAGACTAAAACAGAGACCCTGGGCCCTGGTTTCGCCTACTATAAGATCAATGATTTGCTGTACGGAAGAACTTATATTTTTACCATCAGACCTCTGTATGGGGAAGTGGAGGGCCCTATAAGCACGGTGTATCAGAGAATATGTAAGATATTACTTAAATAGTTTGAATCTTTATCTGGCATGCTACAATATGCTTATTGATTGCACAGGATATACGTACACATACACTATGTGTATTTTTCCACCCATATAATAATGAATGCATTGGAGTTTAATACACTGTATTGTGTACAGGGTAAATTCTCACTGAATGACAGTGTCTCTGTACTTTTGGCAGCTGATTTTACTAGCTAAGACATTCATTAAGTTTTAATAGTGCAAACAGGTTTAGTAAATCACTAGTTAACCTAGTAGTTACTGAAGTAGGAAAGACCTTACACACAAACTTAAGTAATGGATTTACAAATTACATCAAGCTCCAAAGTTATAAACCCACCGAGAGCAGTTCACCTGCAGTTTTCTACCCTGTGTTATTCAGTGTGGAGTCACTCTTTAGAATCCTTTTTCTATCATATTTGTAGCAAGCAACAACGACTTTGTTTCCCCTTGAGACCTTTAGAGTTTGATTTAGGTTTTTTAATCAGATATGTTATGGCTCTGTGCATCTCAGTGGGACAGGATCCTCCGGGGGTAACAGTCCAGTCTGTGCCAGCCACAGTCGCCCCTCATTCTCCTCATATCACGACTGTCTCCATCACCAACACTAACATCGCTCACGCAGCCACCAGGACCACCCGGCACCCCACTGCTGTGCTGCCAACTAAATCCATGACCACCAAGAAGCCTCCGGGTCAGCCAAGTGTCACTGAAGCAAAAGAGGCCCTTCGATTAACCACAATCAGTGCAGACACAACAGCGCAACCAAGACCAGGTATTCCAGGTCTCTATACCACGTATAGAGATCACCTGCTGCTGTATACATAGATATTGCCCAAGTCTTATGATCTACAGTGTGAATATTCTGCAGCTTAATTAAGAAATAAAGTGTGCATAGTCGCAACATTATCAAACATAAGGTTTTTTGTGTTTTTGTGTTTTTTTCAGTGTGTGGTAAGGCCAAAGCAGACATAGTATTCTTAGTGGATGAGTCCTCCAGCATCGGCGCTAACAACTTTATCAAGATTAAAGACTTCATGTTCCGGGTGGCCACTTACTTCCCTACCATTGGTTCTCAGGCCACACAGGTTAGTCTCTGAGTAAAAGAACTGTCTTTGTTTTATCTTGTTCGTGCTTGATATTGTGATTATATGGCATGAGGTGTATATTGTACTCTGGCGTCTTTGGCCATAAGGTTGTTTAGTGTGGTAGGACAATTACAAACTGGACTGCAGTGATTTAACATGATAATAACTACCAACTGCAAGGTAGCAAACTGCTCCAGAGAGCCTCCTGTGCAGGCCAGTACCATTAGCAGGAACACAATGTGCAATTCTTCCACTAAGTGGGATGAATCTATCTCAAAAGTATAAACAAGGCACATTGCCATAGCAGAATTAAAGCCAAGTTGAATCACATTCAATTTTACTGAGATGATAATATTATGATGATGTGTATTTTCTCTATTAATCCTTTTTTTAGATAGCCGTGGTTCATTACAGTGATGAGCCTCGAATTGAATTCCGTCTAAATGACTTCAAAGACAGAAACTCTGTGCTCAGGGCACTCAGAGCGTTGCGTTACAGAGGGGGCAACACCAGAACAGGTTAGTGACGCACACTAATGTGCACACTTCTTTGCCTCTGTTTGCCACCTGTCATCAGATGACAGATTATTCCTATAACACTATTGAGGGCACCTAAATAGGATAGTTATTGTTGATGTAACAGCCTCTAACAGCTGTCATGCAGGTGGACAGAAATGTGCTATTGACTGCTGACGTAGCTAGCGTCTCATCAAAGAAAAGTTTCACTCTGCAGGATTGCTGAACTGTATGCCATGTAAGAAAATCCACATGTGCCAAACTCAGAGTTAAATTGAATTGTTTCAATTTGTTTCAATCAACATCACAGAGATTTATAGAAGAGGGGAGCAATTTTCTTTTTACTTGTTTAAAGATGGAACCCAGCAGAGTTCACAAGACCTTAAAGTGATCATTTTATAAATGAAAGAAATCGTCCCATTTAATTAAATAATGAATGAATGTTCATTGTGGCTTCTGGAAGGTTTCTTTAAAAATAAACTTGAAACCTAATTCTTGATGAGAATGTTTTATGGCTATTACATTTTTCTTAAATAATGGCCCAAATTATGTATTGTATTATTATTATGTCTAAAATTGTTTTGCTTTTTATATTTTTATTTCTTATTTCCAGCCTGTCAGAAATCTGTGTTATGTAGGTGGTATAAGACCAAACTTTGATTTATTGATAGAAGGTGTGCATGGCCTACACTTCTCTATATAGTGCAAGTCTCTAGTGACATCAATGCAGGACCTCAAAACAGGGCTGTTCAGACAAGTAAATGTAGTCTACCAGTATTTATTTGAGTAAACCTTTCCCACATGTTTAATTATTTTCTCTTAATTCTTTTGTGCACCCTCAGGAAAAGGCATCAGCTACGTTTTGCAGGAACTGTTCAAGGAGTCTCTGGGGATGAGGCAGGATGTGCCCCATGTTCTTGTTCTGATTACAGATGGCAGGGCCCAGGATAACGTGGCGCCACCCTCCAGAATTGCACGTGCTCTGGGTCAGTAAGGCTTATTGTAAAGCCTCCAAAATGGTGTTGCTCATGACAAGTTTTACTGTATCAAATCATATATGTGATGAACAAGACTTTAAATAGCTGAAGGTTTCGCCTGCGGTATCATGTTTTGAATCTCTTTCTCTTTAGGTGTCAGTGTCCTGGCAGTTGGAGTTTCTAATGCAGACATTGAGGAGCTGAATAAAATAGCAGCACCCACCAGTTACAAAAATATCTTCTACTCACCAACCTTTGACGACTTCCCTTCTATAGAGAGAGAGTTTATCATTAGCATCTGTAGTGAGGAACTCCTGTCCGAGTTCAACCTACATGATGAGGCAAGACAAAATCATCATTTTCTTTCTTTCTTATTTCACTGTGATATGTTATAGTTCAATCAGACTTGTTGAGAAGAAATTTCAAACATCATATATTCATGCATGCAACTTAAGCCAACCTTTACAATTAGCAAGTGGCAAGCATGTTCTAGGTGCTTGAATTGTAATCACATAACTGTGATACTCAGCATACTTAAGATGATACTTAAGGAGAGGTTTCCCACACCACCTCTGGCGATGGTTAGGCACGCATAGTGTAATTACATAAATGTAAAGGCAATCACTTTTTTAATAGACTCTTTAAAAGACTCTGTAGGTGGAAACACTCCAGCAGTCTTAACTTCATTTTGACATCGGAGGGTGTGACTGCAGCTAAAATAAAAGCAGCTGCATTACACACCCATCTCCACTTTACTCTGTGTTGTCAGCTGTCCACAATATATTTGATCAGTCTGTAATGAATATCTTTTTCCTCGTTTCCATTTCAGAATGCTCAGTTGGACACCCCGACTGAAGACCCAAAGGGGCTGCTAAAGCCAGAGGGTCCATGCCCCTCTGACTGTGTGAAGGTTGGTACTTCAGAAACAAAATCCTCCTCCTCCTCCCCTCCTCACTTTTATCATCATTGTTGTCTGTATCATTATCATGTCAGTCATAGTGCAACCAAGCCGTGACAATTCAATACAAATACACATAAAGAGTGTTATTGCCTTTTGTTCTTAAATAGCAGCACAATGTGTATTTACTTTATTTGCATCCTGGTTTAAATTCCAGTGGTAGGTGCTGACATTCATCTGAACTTCTCACTTTAACAATGGTCTGATTGAAGAGTTCTTCTTTTTATTAATAATATTTATTGTTTGTTTATCCAGGGCCAGAAAGGCGAAAAGGTGAGTTAACTGAAATGTCTTAGGTATTAAATTAATTTAGAAATGTATGCAAAATCAGTGTTATTTATTGTCATTTTTCCTGCTCTCGTTCTTTCAGGGAGATGGTTTGGGTCTTGGAGGACTGGTATGTCTTATCAAGTTTTTGTTTTTGCTAAATGATAATACCTTGCATTCTTTACATTCTCCTCTGTCTGTCCTGCGTTAATGTGCCATTGCAATTCATTAAAGTGGATTATCTTTATTATCAATTTATCTTTTAGGATAACTAGTTGGGTTTTTGTTGGTTTATGTAGAGATTTAGGCAAAGCCCAGGACAGTATGATCCTTTCACTTCTTCCAAAGGAGAGAAGGGGGAAAGGGTAAGAATCAACATACACACACTAACATACAAACAATACACACTACCACCATTGTCATGACTGCCATGAATAATTTATTGTCAAGATTACCGTACCCTTCTGCTGTCTGATTGGCTGTATCTGTTTTTTTTCATATCATATAAGCAAAAATATAAAAGAGCTGTTTATATTTGGTACCTGCAATGTAAAAAAACATTGTCAAATTTTATTTTTGAATTAGTGACATTGTGCACTGCAGCTGCTATAATTTAATTTCCCAGTTTTCTATTGTAGTGGGGTCATTGATGAGCACTAGCTGTAATTACAAATCAAGCGAGAATTGGCCAGTATCAGTCACAGTAATTGACAGGAAGGTTAATATCACACAAAAATTTAATAAAATGGAGAAGCAGTAAGTCACTTTCTTAAAATTAGTCCAGTGCTTTTCAATGTTAATCTAAAGCTGAAGTATTTAGTGTTTTTATGTTTTAAAGCTTGTTCAGTTATTATAATTTTTGGTACTTTGATTCCATTCATTCATGTGCTTGCTCCATATTGGTTAAGGTTTGTTCATTTCAATTTTCTTATTGTACATGCAACATGCCACAGGCCGCATTTACTTTTTAATTTCTTTTCAACACATTAAACCAAAAGAGAAAAAAGACAATAATCTGCAGGTAGTGTCACAGCTAATGACATGAAACTAAATGTTGTAGTAACAATGGCTGCAGTAAAAAAACAAAAAAAAAAAACTGGGGAAGATGTTTGGGAATTATTGTCTTAATCTGCAGATTGGAGCCATAAAGACACAAACTTTATGTAAAATGGAAGCAGCCCAGTATGGCAATAAAAGCAAACCTCCAGCATGAAAACATATCTCTACCCTTCCTGTGTTGGGAACACAGCTTCAGAAATATGTACAGATTGGTTCAAATAACACGTGGCCTACAGTCTGTTTGCTGTTATTCATTCCTTGAGTCAGTTACATGTTTACACAACTCTGTGCTCTCCATAGGTCCAGTATATCAAATTATTGTTGTAATTCTGTTTTCGTTTTTACTGTAACTAAAATCCCATAACTCTGCTGTGACCGTGTGAGTGACTGTATTATTTCATTTCACAGCTCAAACCATAATGTTTTATATGACAGGGACCTCTTGGAACAGATGGTGTACCTGGGTTGCCAGGACGACCAGGGAGAAGTGGACCCCCAGGTTCTGCTGGCCAACGGGTAACTACATTTAGGACAAACCAAACCTCACAGTGACCTGTTTAAAGTTTATTTCATTTAGGTCTGACTCTGAAAATGATATTTGTTGTTTTGTGTTTTTATGCAGGGCCCTACAGGTATTCCAGGCGATATGGTAAGATAAAAAATAAAAAAAGTTATGAAATAAGGTAGTTTTAGATTTTTATAGTTGTTTATTCACCATTTTAAATTCACCATTGAACTTTATACTTTAGAAGCATTTAGACATTTTTAATCTTTACTAGAAAAGAGAGAGAGAGAAGACAGATAATGGGGGGAAAGGGTCTAAGGACATACGCTGTTGTATGGTGTATAGTATGTTGTATACTTTGTAAAGCCCTTTAAAAGCAAATGTGTGATTGTGAGCTATATATACATTACATTGACTTGACTTCAAAGAGCTGACATGCAACAAAGATCCCAGAATTGCGATTACTTTACATGTTTGGTTTCTTAAACTCCTAGGCCACCAGGATGCCTCTCCATTAAACGTTTTAACGTTCAGCACGTCAGTAAGAACAAGTACGATATAATTTATTCATCTAATAATCACTGTTTGTGCTTCTTTCCATGTCAGGGTTTACCTGGACTCACTGGTCCAAAGGGACAGAGAGGAGAGAGAGTAAGTTGTGATGTGCACTTCATTTAGACTGATTGCTTTCTGCTGACATGTGAGCTCATTACTGAGTTGTCTGATGGATTCATCTACTTTTATGAAAGCGATTTTGTGTGTGTGTGTGTGTGTGTGTGTGTGTGTGTGTGTGTTTTCATTTAGGGAGAGCCAGGATATGTTATACCTGGCGCGGACGCAAATTTTGTTCCTGGACGAAAAGGAGAGCCAGGATCTTCAGTGAGTCCTCAAAAGGAAATGTAATAAAATAAAAGTTTTTTTTAACAGTGATCTTCAGGGCAACTCAGATATTATTCACTGCATCTTACAGGGTCCCCAGGGACCTCCCGGTGTACCTGGGGTCAATGGAGCTCCAGGTCTACCTGGCCAGTCAGGACCACCAGGGTCACCAGGAATATCTGTCAAGGTAACGTTGATCAAATTTAAAATTCAAAGTAAAAAGAACACTGTCACGTCATATTGATGTCTCACTGTTTATCATATGTAATGTGTACTGTTTTAAGTAATACATAAACTCAATGATGATTGTTTCATGGTATCACGGAGTAATATTACATCATGTAATGTCAGACAAACATTACTGTTTGCACTTTGTAGGGAGATTCTGGGGAGCCAGGAGCAAAAGTAAGTATGAAGGCAGCATCCTATCATATTAGCATATTAGCATTAATAGCATATTATCATGCATCATATATTTTGTCTACTTGCATATTAAGCCCTATTTTGAATGCCAATGCATCCTTCGTTTTGAAGGATGCATTGCTTCACTTTTATTTGATAATGCTTTAATTATTTTTGAAAGGGTTTACGTGGGAAGCAGGGTGTGAAAGGAGACAAAGGAGAGTCGGGAAAAGATGTAAGCGCATGGTTGATACAATTATTAGAAGTGGCAAAAGACATTGCATGACGCAAATGAAAGTTTATTCAGAGTTGAGTCTGAATAAAGTGGGTTTTTTTCACTCTCTTCTTTGTTTTTTTCTCACACACAAACTCTGATGTACACGCACACATATGCACACTACTGCAGGGTATTTCAGGTTTGCCTGGTCCCATTGGCATTGATGGGGTGCCAGGTTTGACAGGTCAGAAAGGAGAGAAGGTAAATTATTAATCAAGAAATTACAACTTTTGCACTTGACAAGTCTACTAAATAAACATGAATACAAGACATAACTGGCCTGATAAATATTCCTTTTTTGCAGGGTGAAGAAGGAATTGGCATTCAAGGTATTCAAGGTCCTCGTGGAGAGCCGGGAGAGAAGGTACCCATCGCAATGAATTTAGAAAGAAAATATCTACCTATAAATATAGAGTATTATTTTATTTAGAGTAGAAAACAAGCTTGAATCAAAACTTCATCATGGCTAACTGTCAGATTGTTAATGTGGAGCAGGATTGCTCTGGATGCCTTTGTATGAAATTCCATTTTGTTTCAATGTTGTTCAATGTTGTTGTTTTGCAGGGAAATATTGGCTTAACGGGACCAGTCGGCCCAAAGGTAACAAATGTGAAAAATACATTTGAACATGAGATAGTCTGTTTACTCTCACATGTTTTTGTTCAAATCTGTTTGGAGAATAATATTGCTTTGTAATTTATCTTTTAAGGGTGATCTTGGAGAGCAGGGCATCCAAGGAGTCATCGGACCTCGGGTTTGCACCTCCTCATTATCTCCTCTTCAGTAGCGATCAATGACGTCCTTCATATTTTACCCCTCAAATGCATATAAATGAATCCCAGCTTGGTCTAATGAGTTTAAACCAAACCTATTTATCTCAGGGTCAATATCATGTAAGAATCAGTGATGAAAGGATTCAGAACCAGTGATTTATTTTTACCTGCAGGGAAAGAAGGGATTCAAAGGGGAGCAAGGGGACAAGGTGAGTTCACCCCACGCACGTCCTCTCTCTACATTAGGCTGAAAATCATCGCTCTGTAATCAATATCATAAAGAGAAAAAGGAGGCTAATAGGTGTCTGAATAACTCTGGTGTTACACATATACAATTTTTGTCTTTATAGGGAGAACGAGGAGAGATGGGACCAATAGGACCAAAAGGAATCACAGTGAGTGAGGATTACACCTTATAGAAGTTGACGATACACAGACA